>MU624308.1:102550-138499 GCA_025201745.1 Xylariaceae sp. FL1651 | reverse complement strand
TATTTTTTATTTTTTATTTTTTATTTTTTATTTTTTATTTTTTATTTTTTATTTTTTATTTTTTATTTTTTATTTTTTATTTTTTATTTTTTTATAAATAGCAAAGAAACCAACAGACAAACCGACAAATAAACAGAGAAACGAACTAAGAAAAAACCGACAAATTTATATAAACCGAATAATTGTTTATTATATAAAGCAAAAGATTTATAAGTTTTAAAAAACGTAGTTATATAAATTTATCGGCTTGTTTATTAATTTGTTTATTATACAAAAAAAAAAAAAAGAATTTCGCGTTAAAGCTCATGTTTAAATTTAGGTTAAAAGCCGTGAAATTTAAAATAAACATATTTATAATAGGCAAATTGTCGAAATAATATAAACAAGTTTAATAAAAAAAATCATAATTAATTTAAATTAATCGTATATACTATTATAAATTTATCAGCTTTTTTATTATTTTATTTATCTTACAAAAATAAAAAAAGCTCACGCTAAATATTATAAAACTTATAATAAACGTAACTATAATACGCAAACTTATTAAGATAATATAAATAAAGTTAGCAAATACAAATTTAATTAGTTTAAATTAATCGTACATGTTATTATTAAATTATTTGCGAATATACATATAAAATTCTAAAAAATGGCTTATTTAATTAGGTGGCCTACTTAAATAAAAAAAGCGTTAGTTATAATTTATATATATATATAAAAAGCAATTATATAATGGACTCACAGTGGCGACGAACTAATAGTAGCTAAATGCTGTTTATTATTTACCTTAAGGAAAAGAAAAGGGAAATAAAAAAACAAAGACGTTTTTGCTTTAAAATTATAATAAAGCTCATTTTAGGTAAAGTTTATATAATAGCTAGCCTGTAACTACTAGCTAGCTTATAATACGCTTTTTTTTTTACGAAAAAAATTTAAAGTTAACAGTTAATCTATTAAATATAGGCTAGTTTAAGCTTTTAGTAATAAATAAGCTAGTTGCGTAAGAAAGATTTTGCTAGTTAATTAAGTATCTAAGTTTTGCCGGTTTTTATTGTTTAGTAAAGGTATTTAAATTTTATAAAGTGTTATAAACCAATAAAAGCTTAAAAGGCGGCTTGAAAGTAAGAGTACCGGGATTACGGTTACGTAATTAAAGGTGGTTTATAAAAATAATAAAGCAAAAGCTTTATATTAATAAAAAAATAAATATATATAAAAAAGAAGTTTTCTTTATATCGAGTTATTAATTTAATATAATTTAATTTATGTTTATAATTAGCTATTAAAAATAACTAAAAAAAATTACCGTTATATGCCATTGTTTTATTGCGTATAATATTACATTTAATTTTTAATTTAAATATAAACTTTAAAAAATAGTTCTTAATTATAATTTAATCATTTATAATCTTTGATATTTATAAAGGAGTATTTAATAATAAATATTAAAGTACGTTTTGTAATATTTTGAATAGTTTTGTTTTATAATAAACGGTTAACTAAAATAATATTAAATTATATTTACAACAAAACGAGCTAAAGATTTTTTGAAAAAAAAAAAAGATTATTATATAACTTAATATTATAATTAAATAATTTAAAGTTATTTAGCCAACTTTAATTGCTAAAAAACAAAAGCTAAAAATAAATTTAAACTATTTAAAAAACAGTATAAAAAAAATAAAGCCAGCTATTAAAAAGTTACGCCGATAAATAAAAAAAACTTAATAAACATAAAACATTTAAAATAATAATATCGTTAAACATTTAAATATATAAATAATTCGAACTTAAATTATTTAAACATTTTAAATTTATTAAAAGTTTTAATCGGGTTGAAAAGTTTTTTAGCATAAACCTATATTTATTAACGTATTATATAAAATCGATTGCAAACGGTGATAAAATATTTTTATCCCCGCGTTTTTGTTAAAAAAAACAGCATTAACTTGGTTTAAACTATATATATTTCGAAAAATACGCGAAAGCATAAATACATGGCTAAAAACACGAAATTTTATTTTTAAAACTACGAATTATTGAAAAACAGTGCTTAGCTTCAAATAAATTATAAAAACTACGATAAAAGAAACTTACGTTAATTTACGCGATTAAATTTTAACGAATTTTAGCAATTTTTAATATAAATAATTATATTAAAAATATAAATATTTATGAAGAATTTAAAAATAAAGTTAAAAACAAAAGTTTTAAATGATTTTAGCTAAGAAAGTTTATAAACTATATTGTTTGCTTTATTTAAATTAATATCTGATTTAAAAAGAAATAATAAAAAAAAAGTTAAAAGTTTAATGAAAACAATAACTAAGAAAAAAAGCAGATAATAGTAAAAAACATTAATAGTTTATTACTTATAGTATATATATATAACTAATAAAAATTAATGTTGTATAATACAATAAAAAGGTTATAAAAAGCTAGTTAAACGCTATAATTGTGAAGAAAGCAGCTATTTTGTTAAAAAATACAAAAAAAGAAAACTGTAAAAATTTACAAATATTAAAAGCGTAAATATTAAAAGCTAAAAAACAAATTTAATAAGTTAACATAATACGTATAATTTATAACATAAAGAAAAAACCAATTTTTTTAATAATAATCGAAAACAACAAAGCTTAATATGACTAAAAATTAAAACATTTTAAAAAACGGCTAAAATTTCTTTTAAACAAATGCTAAGCATTATTAAAATTAAAAAGTTTTTAAATTAACTTATAAAATTTGCGTATTTTATAACTTTAATATAAAAAAGCAGATATTAAAAAAAATTAAAAGTATATATTATTAACAAAAAAGTAAAACTTTATATTAAATTTTTTTTAAAGAAATAACGAATTAAATATTAATAACTTTATTAAAAAACGATATATAAAAAAAGTAAAAACTAACGCATCTTTTATTTAAATAAGATATTTAATTAAATAAGACATTTTCTAGACTTTTATACGTATATTTATAAATAATTGAACAATAATATATTTAATTAGTTTAAACTAGTTAAATTTTTATTTGCTAAACTTGTTTATATTATTTCGACAAGTTTGCGTATTATAGCTACGATTGCTATAAGGTTTATCGTATTCGACGCGAGTTTTTTTTTTTTTTTTTCGTACGACGAACGAGCCGATGAATAACCCGACGAACGAGCCGATGAATAACCCGACGAACGAACCGAAAATATAAACAATTAATTCGAATTAATCAAATTTTTATTCGCTAAATTTATTTATACTATTTCGACAAGTTTACGTATTATAACTACGTTTACTATAAGTTTTATAGTACCTAACGCAAATTTTAACGCAAGTCTTTTTCTTTTTTATACGATAAACAAACCGACGAACGAGCCGATAAACTTATATAATTACGTTTTTTAACGTTTACAAAGCCCGTAAAGCTCGTAAATTTTTTTCTTTTTATATAATAAACAATTATTCGTTTTATATAGGTTTATCGGTTCGTTTATCAGTTTGTTCGTCGTACGAAAAAAAAAAAACTCGCCTCGGGTGCTATAAAACTTGTAATAAACGTAACTATAATGCGCAAACTTGTCGGAATAATATAAACAGGTTTAGCGAACAAAAACCTAATTAATTCGAATTAATTGTTTATATTTTCGGTTTGTTTATTAGGTTATTCGTCGGTTCGTTCGTCGTACGAAAAGAAAAAAAACTCGCGTCGAGTACGATAAAACTTATAGCAAACGTAATTATAATACGCAAATTTATCGGAATAGTATAAACATATATAGCGAATAAAAATTTAACTAGTTTAAATTAATCGGATATATTATTGTTAAATTATTTACGAATGTACTTATAAGGGTTTAAAAAGTGTCCTATTTAATTAAGTGTTTTATTTAAGTGGGAGATGCGTTAATAATAAAATATTTATGTTAAAAAACATTAAATTTAAATTTAAAAAAATTAGCTTAAAACTAAAAAAAGTTTAAAATACAACGCAAACAGTGTATATAAAATTTATAATTATTAAATATAAAAAAACTTAATACAGAAAATAGTAAAAACCCACGGGTTAAATAGTTTTTATTTTTATATAGCCTATATAAGTGCACTTTTTTATAACCCTATATTATATATTAAGGTAAAAATAAAAACTTTAATGCTTTTATTAATAATTTTATAGTTTAGTTATATAAATTTTATAGCTTAACTAAGTATTTACACGGTTTTATTATTTTTTCCGGTTATTAAAACGTTTAATTATTGTAATTAAAGAAATTGCTTTATATTTATAAAGTTTTATTGCTAGGCTATTAATTTTATCGCCAATCTTTTAAACCTTTTTTACGGCTTTATTGCTAGTAGAAAACACTACTTTTTTTTAAAACACATACACCGAAAATCAAACCCTTTACTCCGTAATCTAAGAGGTTATATATATAGCTAAATAGCCTGTCTTTATGCACTATCGGCAATTGATTACGAAATTTACGCTAACTACTATTTACTTAAAAAATAGTAAAGACCCACTAGTTAAATAGTTTTTGTCTTAATATAGCTTATATAACTACACCCCCTTTATACCACCGTACTAAGAGAAGTTAAAAATATTATTACGTAAAATATTAAAAAAAAAAAGATTGTATTAACATTAATTTAAAAAAACTATTTCCAAAAATAGCAAGAAATAAAAAATATATTAAAAGAAAAGATTAAAAAAGTTAAATTTAGTACGCAAATTTTAGCTTAAACAATATTAAAAAATTAATGGTATTAAAACAAATGTTAAAATAAGCATAAAGTAAACTAAAACGCTAGTATATATTAAAAAATATATAACCCTTAAGTACAGATAAAATAGGATTATGTGTTAAAATAATAACGACAAATTTATGCTAAAATATACAAAACACAGAAAGATTGTATACATAAATTATATTAAATATAAATATAAATTATGTTTAATATAACACTTAAAAAAGTATTAAATTTTGAGAAAACTTACACAAATAAAACTGCAAAACTTTTATATAAAATAAAATAATAATAAACTAATTGTAATATATAAATAATTTTTAAATATACTGTTTTAAACAATGCAAAGAAAGATAATATTTAAATATATATATTTCAATATATTTTATTTAATTTATATATAATATAAATATTATTTTACGTTTAAAGATTGACGACGACTATTTTTTACATAACTATAAAATAGTATTATTATTAACGATTTTGAGAAAAGCCGACGATAATATTGTTAAAAAACAGAACATAACGAAAAATAATTGTAAAACAAGAGCAACGATTAATTTAATATATTAAGTTTTTATTTAAAATAAAAACTCAAAAAAAAATTAAAAGCTTTAATAAATATAAAAGCTTAAATAAATTATAATTTTATAACCATAGTTAATAAATTAAATATTCTTTATAAAAAAGCCTTGATTTATTTACGACTTTTAATAAAATAAAATATAAAAAAGTATAAAATTTTTGTTAACCTTTTATAGTGATTTAAAATAAATAGTTTACAAAATCGGGTTACTAAAGTATAATAAATAATTATATTGAATATATATTTAAAAAAACAAATAAAAACCAGCTTTTGTTATATTATATAAACTATATAATTTTTTAGCTATATATTATAGTTTTATTAACGTATAAATAATATTTCAAGAAATAATTGTTAACGTATTATAAAAATATATATAAAAATTTGTATATATTTGTTTTATTAATATTTTAATTTATTTAAAAGTTTTTAAAAATAAAGAAAATTTATAGGTAAACTATTGTAGATTTTATAAAGACTTAACATAAAAATATATTTAAAAAAAGTAAACTTTACAAATAAAAAGCAGTTTTTTTAAAATTTATAAGTAGTTTAAAAAGAAATAAAAATTCTAAAATTTGAACTATTAAAAATTAAAACTAGCTTATATTAAAAAAGTTAAAATCGAACAATTTTTTATAAAAGTTGCGAACTAAATACATTTACCTATTAAAAACTTTAAAAAATATACAACATTGTTTATAAAGTTAATTAAAAAAAAACCACTTAAAATTATTAAATTTAAACGAAAAATATAAATTAAAAACTAATATTAACAAATATGTTATAAAAACATAGTTAATCTAACAAAATAAGAATAAAAAAACTATATATAATAGCATTTTTTTCGAAACTTCTTTTTAAACCTTAAGCTATATTATTAAATTTATAAGAAAAAACTTATAACTAGAATAAAAATATTTATAAAATAAAGATAGTATTTAAATAGTATTATTATATTAGTAAAGATTTGGGTAAATTATGTATAATATATGCTTATATTAAATGTTTTATATATTTGCCGTACAACCATTTTAAAATATGGAAACATTTAATATTAAAAGTTATGCTTATAAAAAATGCAAAAATATATAAAAAATGGTAACATGATAATTTTTATAATGTAGTTTAAATTCGGTTAAGTAATAGTTTTTATAATTATTAAAATAAATAAGCTTTATTTTTTGTATGATATTTTATATACTTATTAAAATATTTAATTTAATTTAAGCTTTATATATATATCGTTTAACTATTTCTTATAATTTTAACTTTTTAATTGTTGAATAATTTTACTGCGCTGAAATTATCTAAAATAGAATAATATAACTATATAATATTATACCTTAAATAACGGTAAGTTAATTTAAATTATTTAGTTATAAAGGTTTTAATTTTTATATGCGGATAAATATAATAGTAATAAAATCAAACGTAATTTCATTTATTATAAACTTAGTTTTATTAACGTTATAAATATTGTTTGTGTAAAAATAAACAAAACGCAGTATTTAATTCAATTTTCATTTAAAACTTTTTAATAATCAATTAGATAAGTTAATCGGGTTTTAAAATTTAGTTGTTTTTGTATAAAGTCTAAAGTTTAAATTTTTTTATAAAGCGTTTTTTGCATAGCTTAAATAGCCGGTTAGCTATATTTTAATAACGCTATATTTAAATAAAAACGATTAATTAATTAAATTTATAATATATTATGCGATTAAATTCTTTTAAATTGAATTAATTTAAACTTTAATAGTTATATTTTACCAAATAATATAACACGGTTCGATTATTAAATAAAAGTTATATCAAAAACGTTTTATAGTTTAATAACGCGTTGAAAAAATAAACCGAAGTTCCTTTTATAAGCTCGTAAAGCAAGCTGTATGTCCGCTTTTTTTTTTTTTGTTTAAAAAAAGCTTAGCTATTATTGCGAATAAAAAAATAAAAAATTTTGTTATAAGCGTACCAAAGTTTAAAAAAGTAGCCTATTTAATGAAAAACCTTATTTAAGTAGGAGATGCGTTATTATGTTTATAAAAATATTAAATAAACGATAAATTAAATAAGCAAAATTTTTATTGTAGCTTAATTTAAAAACTCTTTAAGCTAAAAATAATAAAAATAATAAAACAAACATTTTTAACCGAACAGATAATTATAAATAAAAAAAATTATAAAAAACTTAAATTTTTATATATTAAAACAAAAATAAAAGGTTATTTATTATCTTAATAATGAAAGAATTATTAAAAATAAATTACCTGCATCTTATAAATAAAATAAAAATTTAAAAATAGAAAACTACTATTATAACATTAAATTTTATATAATAAAAAAAACATAACAAAATTTAATTATAAAAAAATATAGAAATACGTATTTTTAAAACGTTAAATCTTTTTTAAAAAACTTTAAGTAAACTTTAATATAATTATAATTTTTAAAAATTAAAAAAATATATAAACATAATAATATAATAAAAAGTGTATAGAAAATTAAAAACATTTATATGTAAACAATAGAAAAATTTATGATTTATTAAAACATTAAATAAAGTTTAAAAAACGAGATTATTTAATTTTATTGTAAAATTGCAAAAGTTAAAAAAAACTTATAATAAAAATAAAATAAAATACTATTTCAATTATAATAAATAAGTTAATAAAATATAAATATTTCATTGTATTAAAAATTAATCTTAGCATAAAATTTTAAATATATTTTAATAAAATGTATTTTTAATAAACGTAAAATATTAAAAAGAAATAATTACCGATAAAAGTCTAATAATAGTTTTTAAATTTTAGTAATCTTTTGCTAAGATTTTAAAAATTAACCTAAAATATTGAGTATATACTATTTATTAGTAAACGAATAAATGGAAAAATTAAATTAAACGTTAAATAATATTTAAAATATTATCTTAAGTAAAATCAAAAAAAATCAATTAAATTTTTAATAAACGTAAAAATTATATAAAATATTTTATTCATAAAAATATAAAACTACTATTATTTAAAATAAGCTATAAATATGATTTAAATAAAATATAACTATTTATAAACGATATTATAATTTTAGCAGCAAAAATTAAAGCAAAAAAAATATTAAAACTACTATAATAATAAAAAGTTACTAAACCTAATATTTTTGTAAGAAAAAAGATAAAGTTAACTTTTTAAAACAAAATATTAAAACTTAAAAAAACAGCGAAAAACTAAAGTTTAAAATTATTAAATCTTTTTAAATTAAAAAACATATTTTATTAATAAACTATAAATTAAAACTTCTTAAAAATGCATGAATTAGTTCAATCCAATATATATTAATGTATAAACTAATATATTAAATATTACGTTAAAAACTCGGTTAAAATTTAAAAAGAAAAAATGTTTACAATATAAAGAATCCTTAAATTTTAACAAAATAAGCAAAATAAGGACATAAAATATTTTGTTAATTAAAAAAAGCTTAACTAATATAGTTTTTATATTTAAAAGCTTTTACCGACGGGCTGTTAATTGGCAAAAATCATAAACAAAAGGTCGACTACAAAAATATTAAAACTATTTTAATCTAAAAAAACGTTTAATAGTAAAAAAACTATCAGTTAAATTGTTTTTATTTACACATTTTTTTTTAAGTCGTTTATATTTAAAATTTTTAAAATTTTAAAATTTCTTTAATAGCCTTATTAATAACTTTCTTAAACTTTATAAAAAACTTTTTATTTCAGCGATTTTAAACCCTTAGATTTTGCTAAAGTACTTTTAATTAAATTATGAAAACGGAATTTTTATTACAATTAATAACGTTACCCTCGTTATACTTATTATACTTATTAACGCTATTTAATATTTTACGATTTCAGCTTTTCTTAAAATACTAAAAGCTAAGTATAACCTTACAATTAAAATAATTGATCGCGAAAAAATAGCCCAAGGACATTCGGTAAAAAAACGGATAAAATATTTAATAATATAACCTGCTATAGTTAATGAAAAGAAAAAAAAAGAAAAAATAAACGAAATTTAAAAACTATTTACTTTTTATAACGCGAACATTTTAACTATTTATTATAAGCAATAAAATTAAAAAAGGGTGATATTTTATTAACCAACAAAAGCTTTAAAAGCGGCTTAAAAGTAAAAGTACAAGGATTACCGTTATATAATTAAAAATATTTTGTGAAAATAATAAAACAAAAGCTCCATAAAATAAATATAGCAAAAACTTTATAAAACAAATAAAACAAAACCTTTATAGTAATAAATATATAAATATATAAAAAAAAGTTTTTTATATAATTAATTTAACAAAACAATTATAGAAAATTATTTTGTACGAAAAAATCGCTAATATATAAAATTATTTTACTGCCCGCAATACAATACTTAACTTATAATTTAAGTATTTATAATCCTTAATAAAAACAGAAAAGTACTTAATGACAAGCAATAAAGTGCGCTTTATAATATAAAGTGTAAGCTTAGCCGGGTTTTTTTTTTTAATATTAATAGATATTCGGTAAGTTTTATCCTTGGTTTAACGCTCGCTTTTTTTTGCTGTTTTTAATAATAGCTTTTAAGATACTTTCTTTTTATAGTATTTATATATATATATATATTTTAAGCCCCCCCCTCCCTTTGTTTAATTTTGGTTTATTTCATATTTATTACCTGCTATAACCCCGCTTTTGTAAGCGTTTTGCCAAATTAATATTAATATTTAGATTAGTTAGTAAACTGATCGGATAGCAAAAGCTGCTTGTAAGCTTATTAACTTTCGGCCTTTTTTAACGTAACTTTTTAACGGCCGGTTTAGCAAAAAATTATAATTAATTATGCCTTAAATGCATTTAGCGCTTAGAAAAAAACCCGTGTAATTTTTATATAAATTATACTAGTATATATTAGTTTAAAAACTATTAAAAAGTTGTTAATTAATAGTTAAAACGTTAATAAGCGTTATTAAACATATAGTTAAAAGTTAAATAAATTAAAATTTAATCATTTTAAATGAAATATTTATAGCCTATTTTTCAGCTTATTTTATAAATATTAACAAGCTACTTTAAAATAGCTCGTTTATATGTTTAAAATGCGTAATGTGTTTAATAACTTTTGAAAAGATGTTTTTAAGTTTTCATATATATATATTATCAAATTTTTAAATTTTTTATTAGCAATAATAATTAAGCTTTATGTAAAAGTCGATATATAATTTGATTTAAGACCCTGTAAAAAATCATTTTAAAAATGACTTTCGTTTAATTTTTTTAACAAGTGATTAAATTATGTAATATATTTTAAATAATTATTGTGCAGTAAACAAACGGTTTTTTTTTTTTTTTTGCTAAAATGCGATTATTAATATATGACATAATTTAATTAATTAATCGTGTTTATTTAAATATACCGCTATTAAAAATATAGTTTACAAATTATTAAAGTTATATAAAAAATGGTTTATAAAAAAAATTCAATTTTAAATTTTGTAAAAAAACAATGAAAGCTTAATATTTAATTTAATTAAAAAATTAATAATTAATAAATTCGAAAAAAATTTAGTTCAATATTACGTTTAATACGTTTTTTAAAAAATAATAATTATAAAAGATTAATAATTAAAAAAAAAATTTATAATTTTAATAAAGCTAAATCTATAATAAATAAAATTACAACGGATTTTATAACAATTATTTTTAATTAAGTATAAAAGTTATAAATGTTATAAGCAAATAGTTTAAATTAATATATAATTTTAGTTTACACTATTTTAATATAAAAATATCCTAATGTTAAACAATTATAATATTACAACTATAAACATAATTAAGCAATAAACAAATAAAACTCAAATTAAATTAAATATTTGTATAGATATATCAACCATTTTATAAAAATTGTTATGTAATTAAATTAAATTTAAATTATAAAACTATAATATTATTATTTTTTTATGTACTTTTAAATTGTATATTTATTTAACGCTTTATGAAATTATATAATATAACGTAGTATATAACCTTATAAATAATTGTAAAATATATATAAAAATATCCGTGCGCTAGTTTTTAACTTTATAAAGTGTGGTTTTATAAATACGCAAAATACATTGTTTTATATGTAATTAAATAAGCAATTTAAAAATGATTCTTTATATTTTTAAAAAAATCTCTCTAGCGAGCATTGAAAAAAACCTTTTTGTGAGTATTACTTAAGGTACTTTTTAATAACTTAAGAAACGAGTTGTTTTTAAAAGTATACTAAAATTATTTTCTAATTTATTATTTAATTACAAATTAAATGGTATAAATTATTTATTTAAAAGGCTAAAAGTTGTTAAGTTAATAACTATACAATAAACCGTTTTTAATATAACTTTAAATGTTTAATAGGCTTGTGTGATACGTTATTTCATACGACTTTTGTTTAATAAACGAACGGTTTTTTATATTATTTGCTGTAATGAAATTACTAATATTTGGTTTAGTTTAGTTAAAAAAAATGTTTGTCTTATAATTTATTATTAATTTAATTAGTCGCTTAATTTTTTTTAAAATATAACACTAAAAAAAAAGGCTAACTAGTTATTATTATTACGCAAAATACGCTTTATAAAAAAATATATTCTAAATTTAAACGCATCTCTTATTTAAATAGGCCACTTAAGTAAATGGGCTTTTTTCTAGACCTTTGTACGTATATTTGTAAATAATTTAACAATAACATATCCGATCAATTCGAACTAGTCAAATTTTTTTTCGCTAAACCTGTTTATACTATTCCGACAAGTTTACGCATTATAGTTACGTTTACTGCAAGTCTTATAGCACCCGACACAAGTTTTTTTCCTTTTCGTACGACAAATGAACCGACAAACGAACCGATAGGGTTGAAAATTTAGTATGTAGTATATAGACTACATTTAATATACTAAATGTAGTATTAGTATTAGTACGTAAATTAAAATACTAGTGTAATATTAGTATTTTTAGTAAATACTATATATAGTATACTAAAATACTATAAATACTATAAAATTTATATAAACAAATAAATAAATAAATAAATAAATAAATAACTAATTAAATGTTATTTATTAATTATTATATTTAATTAAAAATTATGAAAGCAATGGTATTATTTTATTTTTTGCTATTTTAATAGCTTAATAATTGTTACGAACCAACAAGTGGAGGCCCGATGGTAGGACCAAAACGGAGAAGAAGCACGGACCAAGAAAAACCCGTAACTTTTAGATCACGAAGTAAATTGTAATCCGCGCACTCGACATAGTAATCTTTACTATATACGGAGTAAAAAGCAACAGCATAACCGTAAAAATTACCGTAAAAGGAGTAATCTAAAAGATAAAGAAATAAATAAATAAAAAAAAGGTTTTTTATATAACTAGTTATTTATTTATTACTATTAAGCTTATATTTATAGTTACTTTTTAAAAATAATTATAAAAAATTATTTTTTACGAAGCCGTTAATTTTAAATATTATTGTTTTTATTATTTGTAATATTATTATTAACGTATATTTTAAAAATAAATATAAAAGTATTTTTAGTTATATTTTAAGCATTTAGAACCTCGATATTACAAAAGTATATATAATATTAAATATTAGTGTACGTTTTGTAATATTTTTAATAGTTTTGTTTTACGTTAAGCGGTTAATTAAAGCAATATTTAAACTATAGCGCTTATTATTATATTTAGCTCGTAGGATATTATTGCTATATTACGAGCAGAAATTACGGCGATATATAGTTAAATATGCAAAATAAAACAAAAATCGGATAAGTAGGCTAATATTTTTAACGATATAATTAATTAAATCGATAAATTCGAAAGAAAAGCTGACAAATTGAAAATTTAAAATTAAAATTTAAAAGTTAACGTTTAAAATTTAGAAAAATAAAACTAACTTTTTAAAAACAAAGTCGATAAAATAAATATTTAACTAAAAATTATTTAAACAAATATAGAAATAGTTAAAAAATTTGTAAAATATTTAAAACTTTTAAGCTTAGTAAAATTTAATAGTACGCCGAAAAAATTAAAAAGATTTTTGGCTTAAGCTAAACCGTATTTATATTTTTACGGAAACTTTTTTTTAAAAAAAAATGAAGTTGAAAAAATCTATACAACAGTAAAATTGTTTAAAAAACGAGCATTATTATAGTTTAAGCTATATTTGTTTAAAATAACGATTTTATTTTTAAACAAATGTCCGGAAAATACGTAAAAACTTTTCTAAAATTATAAATCGTGTAAAAATAAGCTTAAATATTTATTTATTAATTTAAAAAAAAAACGTTAAGCTTAAAATAACTTACAAAAATTAAAATAAACAAAGTTAACATTAATATACGCTACTAAGTTTTGAAAAATTACGGCTATTTTTAATTTAAACGACTAAACTAAAACAATAATATTTTATAAAAAGTTAAAAAATATAATCAAAAATAAAATTACTAAACAGCTATAATTAAACGATTTTAATAAATATATTAATAATATAATTAAAATTAACATTAAACTATACAAAAAACGACGAAAAACTTTTAATAAAAAAACTAACACTAATAATAAATTTAACTAAAAAAAAAAACGTTAATAGTTTATAGTATATAGTATATATTTAAAACTAATAAAGTTAAACGTAGTATAATAAAGAAAAAAAATAAAAAAAAAGGTTTAAAAACGTTAAATGCTATAATTATAACAAATTAAAACATTACGCTAAAAATTGCGATAAAGAATTGCGCAAAAATCTACAAATACTTATAGCTAAAATATCCGAAGCAAAAAAAAATAGTTAATAAATTAATATAATAAAACCCTATTACGACGATACAAATTTAAAAATGAAGCAAAATAATAAAACATTTATAAAAGATTAAATATTATAAAAATATATATATATATATATTAATAAATTAATTAATAATATCACTATATTTAAAATACATAGCAAAAAAGATTTATTAATAAACTATTTAAAATAAAAAATAATTTACGGATAATTTAAAAAAAAAAAAGTATAACTTAAAAAAGCAATACTTTTAAAACGTAATTTAGCAAAAATAATATAAACTTTAAAATAAAAACTTAAAGTTATAAAAATGTTTACAAAGCAAATTTAACAAGAATTACAACGATAAATAACTATTACGTTAAACGAAAAAAAAAACGCTTAAATTTAAAATAGATAGCCAGAATTAAACTAAAAAAAAAAAAAAAAAAAAAAAAAAAAAAAAAATTTCGACTTAAACGAAAAAAAGTTAGCCGAAAAACTTTTTAATTTAAAAAACGACAAAAAAATATTTTAAAAATTACGTTTATTTTTTAATCAACAAAATAATGTTAAATATAAAAATACGATAAACAAAAGGAAATCGATATATATATCAAAATATTAAAAATAAAATAATATATAAACAAAATTAGCTTAAAATAAATGTTTAAAAAAAAATCTAAAATATTTTTACAAAACTTGCATTTGTTAAACTAATAATAAATAATTAAATTAATTAGTATATAAAACGATAACTCGAAAAAAAGTTACGTTATATACGAAAAAAAACGAATTTTATTTAAAACAAAAATGTTATAAAAACTTAATATTAAATTAAAACAATAACTTTTACGAGATTTTAAAAAATATAAAAATATAATAATTAAATTAAACATAAATATTTTAAAAATAAAAAAGTTCGATACTTTTATATTAATTAATCGTTTATATAATAAAACTATATTTAAAAATAACGATAAACAATTATAGTTACGCTATAAAAAACATTACGAAATATTATAAACAAACAATATACTATATAAATACGAAAAATATATAATAAAAAAATTAAAAATTTTTAACTTTTAGCTTAAATAACTAAAACAAAAATATGATATTTTTATAAAAAAAAACTAATTATAATATATTAAATAATTTATAAATACGCTATATTTAAATAAAATTTACAATATTTCGAAGATTATAAAAAAAATTAACGATTTAAAAACGATGTTAATATATTTAAAATATAGTTTAGATATTTTATAAAGTTTTTTAACATAAAAATATAAAAAAAAAAATTTAAAAAAACAATCATAAACAAATAATTTTTATTTATAATCATCGAAAAAATAATAAATTGGCAAAATTTACGAAAAAACAAAACTAACGATAAGTTTATTAACAAGCAAAAAATAACGAAAAATAGTTATAAAACAAAATTAATACTTAGTTTAAAATAATTTTAAATTTTTGTATAAAATAAAAACATAGCTTAAAAAAAAACATTTAATAATAAACGTAATGTATAATAAAAAAAACGATAAGTTATATTTAATTTAAGCGTTTATAAAAGTTTTATTTTTTGAAATTTAGTTAATAAATTAAATTTAGCATAAATTAAAAAAAAAGACCTTATATATTTACGATTTTCGATAAAAAAATTATAAATTATAACAACAGAAAAATTATGCAAAAAACTGTAAGACTTTAAATAGTTATTTAAAATTATTTAAAACGCTTTAAGCTTAATATTATAAAAATATTATATAATATAATTTTAAAGTTAATTTAGTTGCAAAAAGTAATTTTAAAATAAATTAAAAAACTAGCCGTTTTTAATAAATTTATTTACTATAATTAAATTAAAAAAAAACTTACCTTTTGCAAAATTTTAAATATAAATTATACGTAAGCTTAAATAATTAAATAAAATATAAAACAAAATATTATAATAAATTAATAAAAAATTTACAATCGAAATATTAAAAAAATACGCTAAATGTAAAAACTTATTTATAAAAAAAACATAGCGAAAAAATAAAGCTATTAAATTATAATAAATATAATTATATAATTAATTTAAAAAAAAACGCATTTTAAAGTTTTTAAACTATATGAGTTAAATAAAAAATAATTAAAAAAACTACGAAAATACTTAAAAAATTTTTTTTAAAAAAAAGTTTATACGATATTTTAAATTATCGGCAATAATATTAATATTATAAGTATTAAAAAAACTAAAAAAAAAACGGTAAACAAAAATAAAAAAATTGCAAAAACTAGCGATATTTTAATTTTATTATTATTAAAAATAAAAAACTTATACTATATATAAATAATTTAAAAAATCGTTTTAAAAAAACTAAATAAATAATAATATTTAATATTTTAAAAACTTATTATTATATTAAAACTAAAAAAAACAACGAGTAAAAAATAGCATTTATTATAAAATATAAATTATATAAGTTTTTAATAATAAATATTAGTTTTATTATCATATTAATGATATTTTAGTTAATAATTATAAATATACTACGTAAATTTATTAACAAATTTATAATATTATATTTTAATAATATTTTAATTTATTTAAAAATTTTCGAAAAATATAAAAAATATATATAATAGATTTTTTAAAATAAATAATCTTTTTTAAAAAAATACAAATTTAATAATTTAAACTAAAAGCAATAAAAAACTAGCCTATATTAAAAAATATTAATAATATACGGTCGTTTATAAAATTTACGAACTTTATACGTATATTTATTAAAAATCTTAAAAAAATCGCAGCGTTTTTTATAAGTTTAACTAATAAAATTAAATTTTTCTAATAAATAAAAAAAAAAAAAAAAAAGCGTTTAGCGCATTTAAAAATGCGATTTTAAAAGATTTAATATTAAAATTATTTAATTTAAATAAAAAATAAAAAATAAAAATCGACGCAAATAATTACGCTATAAAAAAACAGTTAATTTAATAAAATAAAAATAGTAAATTATACTTAGTAGCATTTTTTTAAAAAAAGTTTTTAAAACTTAAATTAAATTAACCCATCTTTTACTTAAATAAAACATTTAATTAAATAAAACATTTTCTAAACTTTTGTACGTATGTTCGTAAATAATTTAATAATAATATATTTAATTAATTTAAACTAGTTAAATTTTAATTTATTAAACGTTTTTATACTATTTTAACAAATTTGCGTATTATAGCCGGGTTTGCCGTAAATTTTATAACGTTAAACGCAAGTTTTTTTTTTTTTTTATATAACGACTATTTTAACGATTTTCTAAGTTTTTTTATTTAATTACGTTTTTAAATGCCCGTAAATTTTTTGCTTTTTGTATAAAAAAAGATCTTTTATTTTATAATCGGGTTTATTTTATACAACGACGTCGATTAAATTTATATTTTATGTTGCAAAATATTGCGACTTTTTTTTTTAATAACGAAAAACGATATATAACGTTAATCGTATTACGCGTTATTTAGTTTATAGCTTTTATAATAAATATTAAAAACCCATTTTTTTATTATACGATTTTTTTTTAATATATTAAAATAGCAAATTAGCTTTAATTAATGTTACAAAGCGTACACTAGTGTCCAACACTATGTATGCTCTCGTGGTATCGGGGTTATAGATATTTGAAGTATAACCGAGGATACTCTTATGTTTATATTCAGAGTATACGTTAAAAGATAGTATTACGGGCAATAAGAACAATAATATTTTAGATTAACTATTTCGTAAAAAATGTTCTCCTATAGTTATTTCTAAAAACTAACTATAGACATAAATTAAATAATAATAAAGGAATAACTAGTTATATAGGAAAACCTTTCTTTATATGCTTATTTCCTTATCTTTAATAATTATTAATAATTTTTTTTAATTATTAACTTTTATTTAATCATTGCTAATTAAATTATTAAAGATTTATATTATTTAGTTATAATTAATATGCTTTTTTTAATTATTATAGATTTTTTTATTTATTGCATATCGTTTTATCCGTGTTTTCGGTAAATAATTTGTTTTTTTTTCCAGGCCTGCTAACGGGCCTTTTTTTTATTGGTTTGTAACATTATTCCCTTCCTTCTAATTTTATTATCTTTAACAAATAAATAAGTTAGTGTCTTTTTTTTTATATATATGTCTTTTCGCTAACTTTTCTTTTTTTCGCTATATCAAGTCGCGTTACCAAATTTTATAATAAACTTGCTCTTTTTACCGTTCGTCGGCTCGATCTCGCAAATTTTTTTAAAAACTTTAGTTTTAAAATTATGCCTTGTTTTCGCTGTTTCGACAAAAGTTAAAAATATATTATAATAAAAAATATTAAACGTTACGAAAAGTATATTTATATAAGTAGTTTTTATAATAAAAATAGTGTTTTATTGTCTTTTTTTTAACGTATTTAGGCAAAGTTTTAACGTCTAGCCCGTAAAAAAGTTTTAACGAAAAAACGTTTTATTAAGCTATAACGTCGCTATTACAAAAAGCTAAAGCAATAAAAAAATAAAGCAAACGAAGCAATTTTTCGGCTTATTCGTTTTTGTAAATTAAAATTTATAGTTTAGTTTTAAAAAGTTAAACTGGTTTAACGAAACTTTTATTTTTTAAACGAGTTAAACGAATAAAAGCGCTTAAAATTAAAAATAATAATTTTTATTTACGCTATAAGCGTAATCGATATAATCGATTAAAATGCTATAAAAGTCTTTTTTTTTTTTTAATCGGTCGACCTTTCGGCTTTAGCCGAAGTTAGTTAAAATGTTATTAATAAAAATTTTTAATAAAGTTTTTTACGTTCGTAAAGTGTTTTTTTAATTTTTATATAGTTTTAGCGTATATATAGCTTTTTTATTTAATAAAATATTCGAACCTTTTTTTATTTTGTTGTAAATTTAGGATTTTTTTTATTTCGTAAACATTTTTTTTTTCGTTTATTTTTAGTTAAGTTTTAAACGTAATGTTTAAATATGTTTTAGTTAATAAAAATATATAAAAAATTAGTTAAATAATTATAGTATTTAGTAATTTTAGTTTGTATATTATTAATAATATAATTTTTTTAATTTTAAAAAGTTTAATTTTTTTAAAATCGAGTTTTTCGTTATTTTATTTTATTCGAATGTTACGTTTTAAAAAATAAACTTTATTTTTTTTTTTTAAAATTAGCTTTAATAATCTGCTTTTGTTATAATATTTTTTTATTTTTTGTTAAACAAATGTAAATTTTTTTTATAGCTATTTTTATAGTTTTAGCAATTTTTTTGCTTGAATTTTTATTGTTAATATAATAATATTATTAATATAATATTGTTATATATTTATATCGTATTTATAGTTTATTTTAAATAGTAATATTTTTATTGTTTTATTTGTTAAACTATTATATATTAGTTTTATATTTAATAATAATTTTATTTAATTGTTTTAATTTTAATTAATATAATAACGTAAATATTGTTTTAATGTTTAATTTAATTTTTTTATTTAATTATTTGTTTATAAATAGTATATTATAAACATTTTATGTTTAATTTTTAAAGTTTTAATAAATAACTGCTAAAATTTAAATATTATTATTTTGTTTTTATCGATAATAATCGTTTTTAAATAACTATATTTGTTAAAAATATGTTTTATTATTGCATAGGCTAAATTTTTTGTTAAGCTTGTTTTTTTATATAGTATAAAATAAGCGTATTTTGTAAATTTATCGGCTATAATTATAATAAAGTTAAATTTTATTTTTGTTATAAATTTTTTAAATTTTAATAGTTTAACTATATAATTAAATGTTATTATTTTTTATGCTTAGTTTAAAATTAATATTAATATTAAGTTTTTATATAATTTATATTTTGTTGCTTTAGATTTTTTGCATAAGTTATATTTTGCGATAATTTTTTTAACTATTATTAATATTTTTAAAAAATCGTAGTTTTTTCGTAATTTGCTAAACGTTTTAAATATTTTTTAATGTTTTAAAAATAAATGTTTATATACTTTTTTAATTAATTTATATTAATATATTTTTAATATATATAGTTTGTTATTATAATATTAATTAGTTAGTTCGTTTAATTTTTATAGTGCGTTTTATATTTTTTAGTTTTATTTTTCGTAATTTATTTACATAAAATTTATAAATAAGCTTTTATCGGTATTTTTATATAATAGTACTTAATTTTTTAGTAATATTTTTTATTTATAATTACTTTTTCGGCTAAAAATGTCTGTTTTGTCGTTTTTTTGCTTTTAACATAAATAATTTAGAAATTAAACTATAATAAAAATTCTGCTTATCGTATTTATCGTTTATTTAATATTTTAATAGTTATAAACGTTATAAAATTTTTATAGTTTAAATAAACTTTTATTAATACTATAATATTATTTAAATAATATTTTTATTGTTTAAATATTTTAATTATTATTATAAGTTTTTTATCGTAAATTTAATAGTTTACTTTAAGTTTTAAAAGCTTTTTTGAAAAAAATGCTATTAAATATAGTTTGCCGTTTTTATTTCGTTAAATTAATTATCCTTTTATAACGTAATTATTTGCGTCGATTTTTATTTTATATTTTTTGTTTAAATTAAATAATTTAAATATTAAATCGCTTAAAATTATATTTTTAAATATATTAAACGCTTTTTGCTTTTTTTTGTTTATTAAAAAAGTTTGTTTTTTTTAATAAAGTTTATAAAAAGCGCCGCGATTTTTTTAAAATTTTTAATAAATATATATACGTAGTTTGTAAATTTTATAAATAATCGTATATTTTTAACGTTTTTTAATACGGGCTAATTTTTTACTATTTTTAGTTTAAATTATTAAATTTGTACTTTTCCGAAAAATATTATATATTTTAAAAAATCCACTTATTATTTATAAAACTTACTTTTTCTTAGATATATTTTTAACTTTATTTTTTGTAACGCTTAAAACATTTATTATATATATTTTTTATATTTTTCGAATATTTTTAAATAAATTAAAATATCGTTTAAATATATTATTACGGATTTATTAATAAATTTGCGTAATATATTTATAATTATTAATTAAAATATTGCTAATACGTTAATAAAGCTAAAATCTATTACTAAAAATTTATATAATTTATATTTTATAATAAATGCTGTTTTTTATTCGTTGCTTTTTTTAATTTTAATATAGTAGTAAACTTTTAAAATATTAAATGTCGTAAATTACTATGCTTTTTTTAAACGGTTTTTTAAATCGTTTATTTATAATATAAATCTTTTATTTTTAATAATAATAAAGTTAAAATATCGCTAATTTTTGCAATTTTTTTATTTTTGTTTACCATTTTTTTTTAGTTTTTTTAATATTTATAATATCGGTACTACTGCCGATAACTTAAAATATTATATAAACCTTTTTTTTAAGTTTTTGTCGAGATATTTTCGTAGTTTTTTAAACTGTTTTTTATTTAACCTATATAGTTTAAAAGCTTTAAAATGCGTTTTTTTTTTTTAAATTAATTGCGTAATTATATTTACTATGCTTTAATAGCTTTGTTTTTTTACTATATTTTTCTGCAAACAGGTTTTTAAATTTAGCGTATTTTTTTAATACTTCGATCGTAAATTTTTTATTAACTTGCTATTATATTTTATTTCGTACTTCGTTTAATTATTTAAGTTTATATATAGCTCGTATTTAAAATTTTATAAAAGCTAAATCCTTTTTTAGTTTAATTATTTCGGGCAAATTTTATTAAAAACGGCTAGTTTTTTAGTTTATTTTAAAATTTTTTTTTTATAACTAAGTTAATTTTAATATTATATCGTATAATATTTTTACAATATCGAGCTTAAAACGTTTTAAATAACCTTAAATAATTATTAAAAATTTTGCAGTTTTCCGTATAACTTTTCCGTTATCGTAATTTATAATTCTTCTATCAAAAGTCGTAAATATATAAAATTTCTTCTTTTTAATTTATGCTAAGTTTAATTCGTTAATTAAATTTAAAAAAATAAAACTTTCGTAAACGCCTATATTAAATAAAGCTTTTAGTTTTCTTTTATTATAAATTACGTTTACTAATATTTATATCTTTTTAAATTGCGTTTTTATTTTATACAAAAACTTAAAAATCTTATAAACTAGTTATTAGTTTTATTTTATAGCTGCTTTTTATTGTTTTTTGTTTATTAATATATTTATTATCGGTTTTGTTTTTTTATAAATTTTGCCGCTTTATTATTTTTTCGATAATTATAAATAAAAGTTAATTTTCGTCGATTTTTTTTTTTAATCTTTTTTTTTATTTATTCGTATTAAAAAACTTTATAAAACATATAAACTTTGCATTAAATATATTAGCATCGTTTTTAAATCGTAAACTTTTTTTTATAATTTTTAAAATATTATAAATTTTATTTAAATATAGCGTATTTATAAATTGCTTAATATATTACTACTAATTTTCTAATTTTATTTTTTTTATAAAAATATTAGATCTTTATTTTAGCTATTTAGGCTAAAAACCAAAAATTTTCGATTTTTTTTGCTATATATTTTTCGTATTTATATACTACATAGCT
The DNA here is from genome assembly GCA_025201745.1 of Xylariaceae sp. FL1651. Lineage (NCBI taxonomy): Eukaryota > Fungi > Ascomycota > Sordariomycetes > Xylariales > Xylariaceae > Xylariaceae sp. FL1651. The sequence continues at coordinate 115,747 of MU624308.1, read as the reverse complement.
TACTTATAATATTTCGTAATATTTTTTATAGCGTAATTATAACCGTTTATTATTATTTTTAAATATAATACCGTTATATAAACGATTAATTAAAATAAAAATGTCGAACTTTTTCGTTTTTAAAACATTTATGCTTATTTTAATTATTATATTTTAGTATTTTTTATAATATTATAAAAGCTATCGCTTTAACTTAATATCGAATTTTTATTTTATTTTTTCTTTAATTAAAATTATTATTTTTTGTTTTAAGCAAAATTTATTTTTTTACATATATAACGCAACCTTTTTTCGAGCTATTGCCGTATATATTATTTAGTTTAGCTATTTATTTTTTGTTTAGCAATTATAAATTTCGTAAAAATATTTTAAGTTATCGTTTAAACATTTTTTTTTTTAAGCTAATTTTTTTTATATATTATTTTATTTTTAATATTTCGATATATATATTAGTTTGCTTTTATTTATCGTATATTTAATATTAATACCGTTTTATCGACTAAAAAATATATATAATTTTAAAAATATTTTTTATCGTTTTTTAACCTATAAAGTTCGTTACTTTAATTTTTTTCGGCTAGATTAAAGTTTTTTTATCTCTCGTTTTTTTAATTAAGTTCTAGCCATTTATTTCGGGTTTATACGCTTTTTTATTCGTTTAATATAATAGTTATTTAATGCTATAACTTTTGTTAAATTTATTTTATAATTACCTTTATAGCTTTAAGTTTTTATTTTAAAATCTATACTACTTTAACTAAACCGCGTTTTAAACGTACTACTTCGTTAAACCGTATTTTTTTTTTAAACTATCGGTAAACTATTTTTCGTTATAAACAGCTTATTTATAAATCTCTTTTGCTATTCGTTTTAAATATAGTCGTATAATTAATTAATTTATTAATATATATACTTTTTTTTATACTATTAAATCTCCGGTTAATATTTCGCTACTTTGCTCTACGTCTAAAACTTTATCGTTGTAATAAACTTATATTATATTAATTTATTAACTGCTTTTTTTAACTTTTAATATTTTAGCCTTTAGTATTCGTAAGTTTTTGCGTAGCTTTTTTTCGTAATTCTTAGCGTAATGTCCTAATTTATTACAATTATAGCACTTAAAATCCTTAGACTTTTTCTTTTAATTCTTCCGTCTTTATTACATTGCGCCAAATTCTATTAGTCTTACGTATATACCGTATGCCGTAAACTGTTAACGTTTTTTCCTTTAATTAAGCTTATTATTATTATTATTATTATTTTTTCTATTAAAAAATTTTCGTCGTTTTTTATATAATCTCGTATTAACTTTAATTATATTACTAACGTATTTATTAAAATCGTCGGGCTATAGCAGTTTATTAATTTTATTTTTAACTATATCCTTTAACTTTTTATAAAACATTATTATTTTAACTTAATCGTTTAAATCGAAAATAGCTGCGATTTTTTAAAACTTTATCGCGTATATTAATGCCGATCTTATTTGCTTTAATTTTTAGAAATCGTTTTAAGCTTATTATTTTTCTTTAAAGTTAATAAATAAATATTTAAATTCGTTTTTAAACAACTTATAACTTTAAAAAATCTTTTACGTATTTTCCGGACAATCTTTTATTAGCAAAATCGTTGCTTTAAATAAATACAATTTAAACTATAATAATACTCGTTTTTTAAACAATCCGGCTATTATATAAATTTTTTTAATCTCGTTATTTTTTTAAAACAAGTTTTCGTAAAAATATAAATACGCTTTAATTTATATTAAAAATCCTTTTAACTTCCCTAAAATGCTATTAAATCGTACTAAACTTAAAAGTTTAAAACTTTTTGCAAATTTCTTTTTTTTTGTTATAATTATTAATCGATCGTTTACTTTATCGACTTTTTTTTTAAAAAATTAGTTTTGCTTTTCTATGTTTAAAATATTATCTTGTAGTTTTTAATTTTACGTTTTAAGTTTATCGGCTTTTTTTTCGAACTTATCGGTTTAATCCGTAGTTTTATTAAAAATATTAATTTGCTCGTTTAACTTTTGTTTTAACTTTCGAATCTAGTTATATATTGCTGCAATTTTTGCGCAAAATATAGCAATAACGTTTTAAAAACTAAATAATATAATTAGCGCTATAATTCAAATATTGCTTTAATTAACCGCTTAACGTAAAACAAAACTATTTAAAATATTATAAAACGTATACTAATATTTAACACTATATATGCTTTCGTAATATCGAAGTTATAAATATTTAAAATATAACCGAAAATACTTTTATATTTATATTTAAAATATACGTTAAAAAATAATATTACGGGCAATAAAAACAATAATATCTTAAATTAACTATTTCGTAAAAAATATTCTCTTATAGTTATTTCCAAAAACTAACTATAAATATAAGTTAAATAGTAATAAAAAAATAACTAGTTACATAAAAAAACCCTTTTTTATATACTTATTTCTTTATTTTTAATAATTATTAATAATTTTTTTTAATTACTAACTTTTATTTAATTACTGCTAATTAAATTACTAAAGATTTATATTGTTTAGTTATAATCAGTATGCTTTTTTTAATCATTACAGATCTTTTTATTTATTGCATATCGTTTTATTCGTATCTTCGGTAGATAATTTGTTTTTTTCTCCGGGCCTGCCAGCGGGCCTTTTTCTTGTTGGTTTGTAACAATTAAGTTATTTAAAATATTTTATTATCGGGTAAAAAATAAAAATTCGATTTACGAAATAATTGAACGATAATTTAGTTACGAAATTATATAATTCGGGTTGTATAATATTAATTTTGCTTTTCAAAAATTTTTTCGTACGTTATTAAAAATTATTAACGCGTTAAACGCGTAAAAATACGCGGTTAAAAAATCTTTTTTTTGATATATATAATATACGTTTATATTAAATATTCGATACATTTATTATATAACCGTTTTAAAGCATTAAAATATTTAATATTAAAAAACTAAAGCTTATAAAAAAAATGTAAAAATATATAAAAAATAATATTATTATAGTTTTTGCAATATAGTTTAAATTTAGTTAAATAATAGCTTTTATAACTATTAAAAATAAATAAGCAATATCTTTTTTTATATAACGTTTTATATATTTATTAAAATATTTAATTTAATTTAAGCTTTGTTTATTTATCGTTTAACTATTTTTTATAGTTTTAATTTTTTAATTACTAAATAATTCGGTATTTTCGTATTAAAATAATATAAAATAAAATATTATATCCGTACGACGATATATTTTAAATAACCGTAAATTAATCTGAATTATTTAAATATAAAATTTTTAATTTTCGTACGTATTTAAATATAATTATAATAAAATCGAACGTAATTTTATTTATTATAAACTTAATTTTACCGAAGTTATAAATATATTTTTTTTAAATTTTATTGTTTATCATTATTTTATATGTAAAAACAAATTAAACGCAATATTCGATTAAATTTTCGTTAAAAATTCGTTAATAATTAATTTAGCGATTAAATTAAAATTTAAAATTTAGTTATTTTCGTACAAAATTTAAAGTTTAATTTTTTTTTACAAAACGTTTTTAGCGTAATTTAAATAGCCGATTAACTATATTTTCGACCGTATTATGTTTAAATAAAAACGATTAATTAATTGAATTAATAATATATCATACGATTAAATTTTTTTTAAATTAAATTAATTTAAACTTCGGTAATCGTATTTTAATAAATAGTATAAAACCGTTCGTTCGTCAGATAAAAGTTATATAAAATACGTTATATAGCTTAGCAGCGCGTCGGAAAAATAAATAAAAGTTATTTTTACGAGCCCGTAAGGCAAGCTGTATGTCGGCTTTTTTACAAAACTGAGCTATTGTTGCGAATGGAAAGATGAAAGATTTTATTATATACGTATAAAGGTTTAAAAAAGTAGCCTATTTAATTAAGTGTCTTAGGCAAGTAGGAGATGGGTTATTAAATTTATAATAAATGACTTATAACAATAATTAAAATTTTTAAATAATAAAAACATTATTTAAATAATATTATAGCATTAATAAAAATTTATTTTAATTATAAAGATTTTACGACGTTTATAACTATAAAAATATTAAATAAACAATAAATAAAATAAGCAAAATTTTTATTATAATTCGATTTTAAAATTATTTATATTAAAAGTAAAAAAAACGACAAAACTAATATTTTTAGCCGAAAAAACAACTATAAATAAAAATCATTAATAAAAAATTAAATACTATTATATAAAAATATAAATAAATTACGAAAAATAAAAGAAAAAAGTTAAAAAAGCTTTATAAAAACAAAACAAATTATTTCATTTATAATATAATAATAAATTATACATATTAAAAACAAATTAATATAAATTCGTCAAAAAAATATACAAATATTTATTTTTAAAACACTAAAAAATGTTAAAAATAATAAAAAACGTAATTGCAAAATACGATTTATGTAAAAAATTTAAAGCTATTAAATATAAACTATATAAAAACATTAATACTAATATTAATATTAAACTAAATTTAAAAAATAATAGTTTTTAATTATATAATTAAATTACCGAAATTAAAAAAAACTTATAATATGAATAAAGTTCGATTTTATTATAATTATAGCAGACAAGTTTATAAAATAGGTTTATTTTATATTATATAAAAAAACAAGTTTAATAAAAAACTTAGTATACGTAATAATAAAATATATTTTTAATAAATATAAATATTTAAAAAGAATTATTATCGATAAAAATAAAACAATAATATTTACGTTATTATATTAATTAAAATTAAAATAACTAAATAAAACTATTACTAAACGTAACATTAACATATAATAATTTAATAAATAAAACAATAAAAATATTATTATTTAAAATAAACTATGAATATAATATAAATATATAATGATATTATATTTATATCATTATTATATTAGTAGCAGAACTTTAAACAAAAAAATGATTAAAACTATAAAAGTAGCTATAAAAAGAATTTATATTTATTTAAAAAAAAATAAAAAACTATTACAATAGAAACAAATTATTAAAATTAATTTTGAAAAAAAAAAAATAAAATCTATTTTTTAAAACGTAATATTCGAACAAAACGTAATAACGAAAAACTCGATTTTAAAAATATTAAGCTTTTTAAAATTAAAAAAACATTTTTACTAATAATATATAAATTAAAGCTATTAAATATTATAGTTATTTAATTAATATTTTATATATTATTATTATTTAAAGCGTATTTAAATATTATGTTTAAAATTTAACTAAAAATAAACGAAAATAAAAATATTTATAAAATAAAAAAATATTGAATTTACGATAAAATAAAATAAAGTTCGAATATTTTATTAAGTAAACAAATTATATATACGCTAAAACTATATATGAATTAAAAAAGCACTTTATAAACGTAAAAAACTTTGTTAAAAACTTTTATTAATAGTATTTTAATCGACCGAAATTAAAAAATCGGGGTCGACTACGAAAGAACTAGCTGTTTTTAAATTAAATTTTACCATTTAGTATTAAAAATTTTTTTTAAAAATTAAAGATTTTAAAAAGAAAAAGTTTTCGTAACTATTTAAAGCAAAAAAAACGCCGTTTTTTGTTTAATTTAATTATGCTATGTTAAAACAATTTAAAGCTACGTTTTTTTACTTTAACGTAAATACGTTATATACGTGCTAAATAATTAGCCGCAGTAGCTAGTTTAAGTTAAATTTTAGTTATTTGTTTATAAAAACTAAGTAAGTTTTTGCTAGCTTTGTTTTTTTCGAAATTTAATTTGCGTTATTATTTTAATATTTTAATAAAAGAAAACGTTACTAAAACGATGTTGTAAAAACGAGTACGGCAAATATACGTTTTATAACGACTAAAGTTTTTCGAAATAAGACAAAAAAAGAAAAATCATATTAAAAACAGAAAATACAAAATATATTAGCTAGCATACCGTAAAAAACAGCGTAAAAATATAAAACGGCTCGCTTATTAGTTTTAAAAAACCGTTTAAAAAAGTTACGATAAATACGCGGTCTTTTTATACAGTTAAATATATTCGAAAACTTAAAAAACAAAAAAAACTCTTACCGATTAGTTTATTAAAAACAAAAAAACTAAAAAAAAAAGATAATATTACGAACTAATAAATAAAAGCCCGATAATAAAGCTAAAACGGAAAAAAAGCACGGATTAAAAAAAATACGTAACTTCTAAATCACAAAATAAATCGTAATCCGCGTACTCGATATAATAATCTTTACTATATGTAAAATAATAAGCGACAGCATAACCGTAAAAATTACTATAAAAATTATCTAAAAAATAAAAAAATAAATATAAAAAAAAAAGGTTTTTTAAATAACTAATCATTTATTTATTATATTTAATCTTATATTTATAGTTAGTTTTTAAAAATAACTATAAAAGATTATTTTTTACGAAGCAATTAATTTTAAATATTATTATTTTTATTGCCTGTAATATTATTATTAACATATATTTAAAACATAAACATAAAAGTATCTTTAGTTATACTTTAAGCATCTTTAACCCCAATAACACAAGAGCATACATAGTGTTAAACATTAGTGTACGTTTTGTAATAATAATGCTAATTATTTAGCTAAAAAACCTACTTGCCTTAGTATTTAAAATATTTTATTTAATAATAATAATAATAATAATAATAATAATAATAATAATAATTTTAACTATATTTTTTTTATAAATAATAAATATTAGATTTTTTTACTAAAATAAAAAAACGCTATAGATTTATTATAAAAACTTTTGTTAATAAAAATATTTATAATAAAAAGTTTTATTTTATTAACAAAAAACCTTAAAGTTAAAACTATATTATATATTGCAATAAAAAAAGCTCGACATATTTATATATTTTTATAAAGTATATAAAATATTTTAGTTCTTTTATTTAAATAAATTTACTTTTAATTTAACTATTTAATTAAAACAAATTTTTTTAAAGATTTTCTAAATTTTTTTTTAAATTACTTAATTCGTTTAATTATTTTAAATTTAGCTATTTGCTGCAAATAATCTTTTTCCTTTTTTAGCTTAATATTTATTTATTAAAGCTTTTAATTAACGTAATTATTATTTAAACATTTTCCAATTATTTTCGTAGTTATATTTCTTTCATTTAATTACATAATTATATTTTAACATTGTTTAATTAAAACGATAATTAAAAATAATTTCGATTTTATATTTTTTTTTTTAAAATTGCTTTAATCCTTTTTAATAAAGCTTGAAAATAATATTTTATGGTAAAAACCCTTTTTTTCCGTTTTTTTTTATTTTTAAATAAACGATAAATACATTATTAACAAAATAAGACAAATAGTAAATATTTAAAGTAAATTTAATTTATAAGCTAATTTCTTTACTTTCAAATTAATTTTTTAAAAATTTATACATTATTAAAAATTATTTTTAAACAGCTTATTAAATAAATAATATTTATCATATAATTTACAATAGATTTTATTTTTAATATTAAATTTAACAAATCGATATTATATATTATAATACCATTTAGCTTAGGTAGCCGTATAATTTATAGCTAATCTAGCATTTTTTCAAAAATATTGTTTTAAAAAATGCAATTTTTCGTATAATTTAATATTTATTTAAATTAATACCTTATTCTAACTAAATAATCGACATTTAAAAAACTATTTATAAATCAATAATTAAATCGGTTTAAAATACATATAAATATGAATATTAATTAATTATTCCTATTATTTTAATTTCTTTTCAAAAAGACTATTTTTTTTAAAAAATATTACACTATCGTTACAAATGATTGTATATTAAAAATTTTCTACATTCTTTTACAAAATGGGAAATAAAACTAATTAATATTTTTTAATCGACTAATAGTAATATTTCAAATAATATAATGGTTTAATTTTTAATAATATATTTTTTTTGTTAAAAATAATTGAAAACCGTTTAAATATAACGTAAATTAGCGTTATTAATATATTATTATAATAATTATTTTTATGGGTTTATTTTTTTTAATCGTATTAACTAAAATTTGCTTTGTAACTCTTTTTCGTATATATAATAATAATAATATGCACAATAATATATAACATATTTTTTAACCTCGTACGATTTTTTATTAATTAAATAGTTGTCGAGCTTATTATATATTCTGTTAGGTTTAAAATAATATTTATTGCTATTAACTATTGTGACAATCTTTTAAATAAAATTTTTAAGTATATATAATATATATTTATTATATTTATTAATATAATAACGCAAATTGTTTATAATTATAAATTATTATTTAAGCTTTAAAATATAGTTAACGTTTTCGTTATTTTGCGTAACGATTTAATAATTTTTTTTATATTTAATATTAGCTAAATAAACGACGTATAATTGTTTTAAATACTATAAAAATTTAAATTACTATAAACTTTTTATTAATATATATAAAATGTTATTAAGCTTAATTTTATTATAAATAATTTTTAATTGATTTAACCCGCTTAGTATATGATTTAGTTCTTTAAATATGTAATATATTTAAAAAATATATTAAAACAAATAAATCGGTGCGTTTTAAAAACGATTATTTATTTGATTTATAATATTAAGCAAAAAATAGTTTAGCTTACAATTTTTATTATTATTAAATAGTTTATTAATATTATAATACAAAAACGTTTATAAACTTAAGTTATATAAGTTAGTTTTAATTTAAAAAGTCTATATTTTATTTTAAATTACAATAAAAAATGATTAAAATATATTATTAAATAAAGCTAATTATATAAAATTATAGTTTCGAATTTTTATTAATAACTGTTTTTTAAATAAAAAATTATAATTTAATAGCTATGTTTTATTAAACTATTTATTTATATAAATAATTGCTTTTTAAATTATAATACTATAACGTTATATATTAATTAATTTAGCTGTCATTAATGCATAATATATTAATCGGGGGTATGATTTTTTTTTTTAAAAGTTTTTAACTAATATTTTGCTTAACTTTCGTTTTTCGTTAAATAATGCGGTTTTTTTTTTTTTACAACGGTTTAATATATTATATATACTATACTATAAATAATTGTGAAATTTTTAAATTAATTAAAAAATTTTAATATGTAAAAAACTTTAAGCTTTTTAATTATAGTAAATATATTAAAAACTTTTATCTTAAAACTTAGCAATTTAATAAATAAGTAATTTAAAAAAGAATTTCGGCGATAGTAATACTTTTAATAAAAAGAACTAAATATAATACGTAAATATCTTAAACGCTATTTTTTAATATTATAAAAAATAACGATATTATTTAAAAAAAACTTTATAATATTTATAGTTAAATTATAATAAACAATTTATAAAACGTTATACAGAATTAAATAAATTTTAAAACTTATAAGCGGTGTGGTAAATCGTTTTAAACTTTTTAAATTTATAATAATGAAATAATTTTTATAATTTAAATATGTTTCAAATTAATAAAAAAATAATGTCGTATTAACTATAATTAAATAATTTTTACTATTAATCGATATTACTATTTTAATTTATAATAATAAAAAATAACTAGTAAAAGCAATTATACCATTTAAAACTTTTAAATTACTAATTTGCTTTAATTTTAATTTATTTTTAATAATATATTATATAATAATAAAAAAATGCGTAAACAAATTTAATTTATATTTTTATTTTATTTGGTTTTATTTACATAGTTTATTAAATATTTTAACAACTTTTTTTTACTTTTTATAACTAAATAAATATAAACGGCTATTAAATTTATAATTTTCCTATTTTTTAATAAAAAATATTTTTATTTATTCGTTTTTATACATTTTAATAATATTTTAGTTTTCTTATATTTTAAAAAATCTTTGTAATAAACGTAATATTTTAATTAAAAATACGTTTAATCAGGTATATATAATTTGTTTATAAAAAGTTTTATATTTTAACATATCGGTAAACTTTTTAATATTTAAAATAAACAGTATTTAAGAAATTTTCGAACGTTTAAAAGTTTTTTTTAAAAAAGCTATACGTTTCTTATATAATATATATATTACGCATTAATAATTTGAGTTTATTAAACTTTTTAGTCGTTTATTTTCGAAATATTTAAAACTCGTAATTCAATATTAATTTGTTTTTTTTTGCAAATTAAGTTATATATATTATTAGTTATATTAATATTAAGTATTTTGAACAATAATTAATGTAAACCATTAAGTAAATATATATAATATTTATTATTAAAATATTAAATAGGTATATATGTATATATATATATGTTAGTAAATTTTAATTTATTAATAGTTTAAACTTTTAAATATAGTAAAAACTTTTTTATAGTTATAGCTTTACTTATTAATATAAAAATAAATCTTAACTACTTATATAAATATTTAAAAACTTAAATATTTATAAATTTACAAAAGCTAACGCGTTAATAATAATTATAATTATAAATTTAATTATTAAACTTATTGCTTTAGAACTTTTTTTTAAAATTATTTTAATAAGTCCGGTATTTATTTGTTCGTTAATTAATTTTAACGTTATATTTTTACCATCGTTGTTTTTGTAAAACTAAAATTAAATAATATAATTATAAATATTATGCTAAATTTTATTACCGCGTTGACTTTATTAATATTAATTAAATTAAATATAAAACTACGAATTATTAAGAATAATTTATGTTACATAAATATTATTTTTTTTAAAAAGATAACATTTTAATTATATAAAAATATGCGTAGTTACTTTTTTTAAAAAAAAAATTGCAAAATTGAAATAATTAAAATAATTAATATAAACGTATACCGAATTAAAAAAATTCGTTGTTTAATAATATAAAAAGATTAATATTTTAATTTAATATTTATATTAAATATTTATATTTAATTAAACAATTTTAGCCGTTTTTTTCTTCTAATCTTTAATATAAAAAATAAAAATAGTTCAAAATATATAATGTGTTTTATTTTTGTCAATTTTTTAAACTTTTTTTTAAATGTTATATTATATATAAATATATTCAAAGTTTACGCATAAATAAGCTTCATTTTATGTTAATATGTATGTAATTATTCAATAAAAATTTTTTTACATTATTATTAAAATATAATGCGTTAAATATAAAAAGATTTTTTATTTTTTTTTGACGATTTTTTTCAAAATATTATTTATTACATACGTTCCGTTAAATGCTTTAACTCGATATTTTTTTTCAAAAATATTTAAATAATTTATTACTTAAACTAAAAATAATACAATGATATTAAAAAATATAACATATTAAATTAAATCGTTTTTTAATAAATTTGATGAATTTTTTTATATATAAATATCTATATATAATTTTTAAACGTTCAAAATTAAAAACGTTTTTATAATATTTATAAATAGAAATTTAGATAAAAATAATATATATATTATTAACACTTAATTTAAAATTAAAGTTTAAACTAAAATTTAACAATATAAATAATAATTTATCAAATTTATTATTATTATCATTAGTATAATTAATTTTTTATCGTTACGTTTTTCGTTACGTTTTTTTTTTTCGTTTATTTTAAATATATTATTTATTTAAACTTTAATTTACTTAAATTTATTACATTTTTTTATTTTTGCTATTTTAGTTATTATTTTTATTATAAAAACGTTTAAACCATTTGTTACGGTTTTTTTTTTAGTTGATTGTATAGTTATTTTTATCGCATTGTAAAGGATTTTTTTATAATAACCGATAAATTTTCCAAGCAGCGGTTAAAAATATACGTTTAGTTTTCATTATTATATTTATATTTATAAATATCGTTTATATCTTGTTTAATAATAATAAATATATTTTAATATTAAAATTTGTTAACGCTTAAATTTATACTATAACGTTTTACTATTTTATATTTTTTTTATTTAATGGTATTATAATTTTTAAGTAATTGATACAGTGTGACAAGGGGTGTCCGATAGGACCCACATATCACGTGTAGATTAAATTAGATACTTTGATTTAATAAGGGAAACTGGGATATCCCACACATCCCGCAGGGATGTGTGGATATTCCTAGTAATCCCCATCGCATATACAGAATATACTACACTACCCTAAGGTTTTATTTACTAAATGGTAGAGTGAACGTATATCCCGACCTTTATACTTCAGTTGTTCTTTTTTTTCGGACCTTTAAAATACGACGGCTTAGTTTAAATATTTTGCTTTAATTAAACTGCATTTAAAACGATCGCCATTTTTAATAAATTTAGGCCTAAAATCGCGGCCCGGCAGCAAGATTTTTTAACAAGTTTGCCATAACCGTAATAATTAAGTTAACTATTTTATAGCAGCTTTGTTTTCTTTTTTTAACCTGCGACTTGCTATAAACTTTAAAAACGATACGCTTTAATTTAATTAAACTACGTATTACTAAAAAAAATTAGGCGAAAATAAAAACTTTTGTTTCTTTAAACCGTTCTTTATTTAGCTAATAGTTCGGAAACTTTTATTAACATATTTAAACGCTTTTAAATATATATATCGTATAATAATTACGACGTTTATAAATACGATATAAATAATATTTATAGTTAAAAAATTACTTTTAGTTTTAATAATAACCAGACCAAGGTTGCAAATGTTTTTAATAATTAACGCCGATGCTAAAATATTTTTAAATTAGTTATTTAATTGAATTACTAATTAGCATATATATTTTTAAATTAATATGTTTTGTTTTAGCTAAACTACGTAAATATATAAAGCATTTTTATATATGTTTTTTTTATTTTATAATATATTATTATGTTATATTTATAATAAACGCAATTTATATTTGAAATATTATATATTAATAATAAACATTAGCTATATTAAATATTAACTTCGAAACGTAAACATAAACCCAAAGTAATAAAATTTCTATTAATATATTATGTATTTATTATAAATAATTTTATTTAAAAAAGTATTTATTTTATAAATATATTGTTTATTTATTTATTTAATTTAATTATTTCAATATTTATTACAAAGTTTTTATTAACACAAGATTATAAAAAGCGAACTTTTTTTAGCTTAAACATTTTTACTTTTTTGATTT
>MU624308.1:0-102453 GCA_025201745.1 Xylariaceae sp. FL1651 | reverse complement strand
TATTTTTAATTTTTTTAATTTTTTTAATTTTTTTAATTTTTTTAATTTTTTTAATTTTTTTAATTTTTTTAATTTTTTTAATTTTTTTAATTTTTTTAATTTTTTTTTAATTTTTTTAATTTTACTAATTCTTTTAATATACGTATTCATTTAATAATTTCTATAACTTTTTTATTAATATTCGTTATTATTTTATACTTAATATATTCATATTATAGCTGAATTTAAATATAGCTACAAAAGTAATATATTTAAAATATATTTATTTAAAAAATCCGAAAGATTATATTAAGACAACAAGCGGTTACGTTTTGAAAAATAATAGCTTGCTAAAAAAATTTCCAAAAACCGCATATATTAATATAATAAATTTCGAAAATAATAACCGAAATAAAAGCAAAAAATAATAAAAAACGCTAACGGCTAAATTTAAATTTAATTTAAAATTAACTAAATAAAATAATAATAAACTGACTGAAGCTTATTTTAAAAAGTAATTTAAAAAATAAATAACTTCTTAAAAAAGTTTAACGATATTATTATTAATTTTAGTATATATATAAATATAATTTATAAATAATACGAAAAAATAAAAATAAATAAATAATAAAAATGCATAAATAAAATAAAAGATAGCAACAAACGATTTAAAACTGTAATTTAAATATAAAAAAGACTGTCGAAAGCGTTATTTAATAAACTAACTTTTTAATTTTAACATATAATTTCAGCTATGTAAAAAATATTATTTATGCCGTAAAATAATTTATTTAAATTTATATAACTTTTTATATTTTTATTAAGCATTTTTTTATTAAATAATCTATTTTTAATAAATTTATTAATTAATATATTAAATTATATATAATAGCAATTTATTAATTTACGGTCGTTAATTTCTTAGCCGTTAATATATTAATTATTAATATTAGTTATTTAATATTAAAATATAAACTTATTAACCACAACTGTTTTAAATTAAATAAAATACGTATTATTATAAATTAATAAATTAATAAATTAATAAATATATAAACGATAATATTAAAATTAAAATTTAAGCAATTTATTTTTAAAGTATTTTTTTAAACAACCATTATTAAATTAATTTAAATTTATTATATAATTTTTATTACCGTTAAAAACTGTCGTAACGTTAAAAATATTAGTTTAATTATTTTAAATTATTTAACCGATAATAACAAATATTATTTTTATATTTATTAAAAGCTTAAATTACGATAAATTAAATATATATCCGATTTCATATAATTAATTATAAACAGCGTAAAATTAAATATAAAACTAGCGTTTTATAATTTAAAAATTAAATTTTAGTTTAAAAAGCGATTTTAACGATAATTTAAATTTAGGTCGTAAACTATTTCGTAAACTATTTTATAAACTATTTAAAATATTATTCCGTAAATAACGAAACGAAACTTTTAAAACTGTTATAAACGGTTTTATAAATAGCATTATTAGTTTTATAAACAATATATGTTATTTTAAAACAAACGATATTAAAATATTTAATTTAAATTAAAACGACTTACGCAATAAAAAAGCAATAACCAAAAAAACGTCGACGATATTTACAAATACTAAAGTTTTTTTAAAACGGATAATATTATTTTTTGAAAATTTTGCAACAAAAAATATATATAAAAAGAAATTTAATAAAATATTTTTTATATTATTAGCAAAAAAAACTATATATTAATAAATAAACAAATTTATTTCAGAACAATAAATAAAAATGCAAATTAAAAAACTAAAAAATTATATCAACAGATTAATAAAAAAGTTTTTTATACCGCTAAATATAGCTACTGAAAAGTTTAATAAATCGAAACTCATAATAATAAAAATATATCGGAACAAATTATTTTTAGTAAAATTTATATAACATAAAATTTTTAAATCAAAAGTTATAAAAATATTAAATAAAAAAATATAAATTAACAAAATATTATAATATAAATTTAACGTTAAAGAATTTTAATATTAAAATATAT
The DNA here is from genome assembly GCA_025201745.1 of Xylariaceae sp. FL1651. NCBI lineage: Eukaryota > Fungi > Ascomycota > Sordariomycetes > Xylariales > Xylariaceae > Xylariaceae sp. FL1651. The sequence continues at coordinate 100,435 of MU624308.1, read as the reverse complement.
TTACTATAACTAATTAATATATAAATAATATTATTAAAAGTAAATTTATACTTTTAACTATTGTTTAAAAAATTTGTCGTTTATTATATAAAAAGCGATTATAACGCGATAAAAATAACTACAAATTTAACCAAAAAAAAAACCGTAATAAACAGTTTAAACGTTTTTAAAATAAAAAAATAACTAAAATAATGAAAATAAAAAAAATATAATAAACTTAGTTAAAAAAAAAAGTTTAATAAATAGTATGGTTAAAATAAATAAAATAAAACACGTAACAAAAAAAGCAATAATAAACAAATTAATTATATTAATAATAATAATAACAAATCCGATAAACTTTCGTTTATATTATTAAATTTTAGTTTAAACTTTAATTTTAAATTAAATTTTAATAATATATATATTATTATCGACTAAACTAATATATATAAATATTATAAAAGCATTTTTAATTTTAAACGTCAAAAAAATAAATACGCACGTTTTTATAAAAAAAAACTAAATAAATTTATTAAAAAACGACTTAATTTAATACGTTATATTTATTAATATTATTAAATTATTAAATTATTTTTAATTTACGTAACAAATTATTTAATTATTTAAAAAATGTAGCGCTAAAACATTTAACGCAGCGTATTTAATAAATAACGCATCGAATAAATTAGTCGAAAAAAAAATAAAAAACTTTTTTATATTTAATACATTAAACTTTGTAAGTAACGTAAAAAAAAAAGTTTTAAAACCGCGATATTTTTATTTAAAAATACTTATACAAATATTTTAAAAAAAAACTTTTATTAAACATTTACGTAAATATTAACATAAAATAAAGCCTAATTACACGTAAACTTTTTAATATATTTAAATATAATATAAAGTTAAAAAAAAAAAACAAGTTTAAAAAACTAGCAAAAAAAAAGTACGCTATATTTTTTAAGCTATATTTACTTTTTATATAAAAAAAAAACGGCGAAAACTGTTTAATTAAATATAATTATTTAATATAAATATTAAATCGTAATATCGAGTTTTTATATTATTAAGCAATAAATATTTTAATTTTACAAAACCTTGCTTTTATTATTTTAATTATTTAATTTTTTAAAGGTTTAATTTCGTAGTTTTTTTAAAAAAAAAATGACTACGCGCGTATTTATGTGTATAAAAAGTTATTTTTTTAAAAAAAATAATATTAAAAATTAAATAAATAATAATAATATTTATTTAATATAAACTGTTTTTTATAAATTATAACTTTACGCTTAATTTAATTTATACTAATAAAGTTAACGCTTTAATAAAATTTAACATAATATTTGCTATTATATTAGCTAATTTTAATTTTTAAAAAATAGCGGTACCGAAAAATACAAAGTTAAAATTAATTAATAAATAACTAAATACCAGATTTATTAAAACAATTTAAAGAAAGTATTTTAAAATAATAAATTTAATAGCTATATTTACGACTATAGCCGTTATTAACGCGTTAGTTTTTCCGATTTATAAACATTTATATAGCTAGTTAAAAATTTAATTTTATACTAATAATTAAAACTATAGCTATAAATATATTATTATGGTATTTAAACGTTTAAATTATTAATAAATTAAACATTATTAATATATATACATGTATATTTAATATTTTAATAATAAACGCTATATATAACCTAATTAACGGCTTATTTTAACTATTATTTAAAATTTCCGATATTAGAATAGTTAATATAATATATAACTAGATTTAGAAAAAAAACAAACTAATACTAAACTATAAGCTTAAAATATTTCGAAAACGAACGACTAAAAAGTTTAACAAATTTAAAATACTAACGCGTAATAATACATACTACGCAACGGACGTATAGCCTTTTTTAAAGCCTTTTTTTAAACGTCTGAAAATTTCCGAAATATTATTCACTTTAAACATTAACAAACTTACCAATATATTAAAATATAAAGCTTTTAATAAACAATTTATTTACGCCGAATTAAACGTATTTATAACTATAATATTATATTTAATGTAAAAATTTTTAAAATATAAAAAGATCAAAGTATTATTAAAATACTTAAAAATAAGCAAATAAAAATATTTTTTATCAAAAAATAGCAAAATTATAAACTTAATAACTATTTATACTTGTTAAGTTTTAAAAATTAAAAAGAAAATGGACAAAATATTCGATAAATTACATAAATAAAGCAAAATAAAATAAATATATAAGCTAAATTTATTTATATATTTTTGCTTTATTATATAACGTATAGTTAAATACAAATTAAAATTAAAGCTAATTATTAATTTAAAAATTTTAAACTATATAGCAGTTTTTAATAATTATTTTTATTACTATAAGCCGAAATAATAATATTAATTAAAAGCAAAAAATATTTAATTATAATTAATACGACTTCGTTTTTTTATTAATTTAAAATATAATTAAAATATAAAAATCGTTTTACTATTATTAATTTAAAAAGTTTAAAACGATTTACTATAACGTTTATAAATTTTAAAACCTTATTTATTTATATATAATGTTTTATAAATCGTTTATTACGGCTTTATTATATATATTGCAAATTCTTTATGAATAATATCGTTTTTTTTTTCCGATATTAATAAAAAATACTTAAAATATTTACATGCTATATTTAGTTTTTTTTATAAAAACAAATATTGCTATTATTAAAAAAGTTTTCTTTAAATTACTAATTCGTTAAATTATTAAGTTTTTAAATAAACGTTTTTAATATATTTATTATAGCGAAAAAATTTAAAGCTTTTTATACGTTAAAATTTTCCGACTAATTTAAAGTTTTTAAATAATATTTAAGTAGCATAAAATCTTTACGATTATTTATATTGTATTATGCATAATATATTAAGTTATTGTTAAAAGAAAAACCGCGTTATTTAATAAGAAATAAAAGTTTAGCAAAATGCTGGTAAGAAACTTTAAAAGAAAATATACGTATAATCGATATATTAGAAATTAGTAAAAACTAAAATAATGTTTTTTAAAACAGCACAAAACTTAATTTACGAATATATAACGTTATAATATTATAATTTTTAAAAGCAATTATTTATATAAATAAATAGTTTGATTAAATATAGCTATAAAATTATAATATTTTATTTAAAAAAACGGATATCGATAAAAACTTAAAACGGTAATTTTAAATAATTAGCTTTATTTAATAATATTTTTTAATCGTTGATTATTTTAATTTAAAATAAAGTATAAACTTTTTAAACTAAAAATAACTTATGTAATTTAAGCTTATAAACGTTTTTATATTATAATTAAAAGGTGCTATAATTTTTTTATTATATTAATAAACTATTTAATAATAATAAAAATTATATACTAAACGATTTTTAATATTATATTTATAAATTAAATAAATAAGCGCTTATAAAACGCATCGATCTATTTATTTTGATATAATTCTTTAATATATTATATGTTTAAATAATTACATTATATACTAAACGCGTTAAATTAATTTAAAATTATTTATAACGAAATTAAATTTAATAAAAAATTTATGCGTATTAACGGAAAGTTTATATTAAACTAAATTCAATTTATATTTAAAACTGTTATAAATAAAATTATAAAAAAACAGTTCTGCGTTGTTTATTCGGCTAATACTAACTATAAAAAAATTATTAAATCGCTACGCAAAAACGATCGAAGCCCGCTTATTAATTCGCAATTACAAACAATTTATTTTATTACGTCGATAAATATAATAAATATAAATTATATTAATTTAAAAGTTTTATTCGAAAGTATTTCGCAATATTTACGACAATAAATACTATTTAAAACCCTACTTAATATATAAAAAGCTCGACGAATATTTAATTAACAAAAAATCGCATAAAATTAAAAAATATATTGTATATTATTTTACATGTAACTACTGTTATATAAATAAAAAAAAACTATTAACTAATTATTAACTAATACGTTTAAAAAACAGCAAATTAATAAGAATAATTGCTATAGATTTTATAATAAAATTTTTTATAATACTATTTGCTAATATATTTTAATAGTTAAATAAAAAAAAACAAATATTATTATAATATGCTAATAACAATAATTTGCGCTACGTTTGAACGGTTTTTTATTTATTCCCGGTAATAAAAAATATATTATTAAAAACTAAAGCATTATATTAGCTAAAATGTTACTGCTAGCCGATTAAATAATACTGATTAGTTTTATTTCCGATAAAAATCGTAAATTTGCTTTCGATTTTATAAAGAAAATATAAAAAACTTTTAATATACGATTATCTATAATAATAGAATATTATTTTTAAAAAAGTAGTTTTTTCAAAAAAAAAATAAAAAATAAAAAAAAAAAGTAAATAATAAAAATAGCTATTCGATATTATATTTATATATATTCGAAAAAAATATAAATAAACCTATTATTAATATTATAATAAAAATTTGATAAAGTATTTTTTAAAACGATTTAATTGTTCGTTTATAAATAGCTGTTTAAATTTCGATTGCTTAGTTTAAATAACGTATTAATTTAAGTAAACATTAAACTATACAAAAAAATGCGATTTTTAAAAAATACTTACGCAAAAATGCTAAATTAGCTATAAATTTTGTAACTATATAAACTAAACGGTATTACGATATATAATATTAATTTATTAAATTTAATATTAAAAACGAAATTTATTTTAAACTATATTATAAATATTATTTATTTAATAAAATATTTATAAAAAAAAAAATTTTTAATAACGTGCAAGCTTTTAAAAAATTAAGTTTAAAGTAAAAAAACTAGCTTATAAATTAAATTTGGCTAAAATATTTGATATTTATCCCGTTATTTTAATAGAATATTTATTGCTTATTTTTTAAAAAAAAAAGATCTTTTTTACCGTAAAATATTAGCTCTAGGCTTTATTAAAAACGATTAAAACGACTCCGGAAAAAAGATAAAAATTTTTATAAAATCGAAGTTATCTTTAATTATCGTTTTAATTAAACAAAATTAAAATACGATTACTTAATTAAATAAAAAAAATATGGCCACGAAAATAACTAGTAAAAGTTTAAATAGCAATTACGTTATTTAAAAACTTTACTAAATAAGTACTAGATTAAAAAAAAAAAAAGCCATTTGTAGCAAAAGTAGCTGAACCTAAAGCGACTAAACTAGTTAGCACAACCTAAAAAAGGTCAGGGGAGGCCTAAAAAGGTCCAATTTAGCTAAAGAGCAATGTTAGGAATAGAATTGCCGAGATAGACTTGTTAAAGGCAACAGCAAGCTTTTTGTGCGCCCGGCACTTGATACAATGTGACAAGGGGGGTCCGATAGGACCCACATGTCACGTGTAAATTAGATTAAATACTTTGATTTAATAAGGGAAACTGGGATATCCCACACATCCCGCAGGGATGTGTGGATATTCTCAGTCATCCCCATCGCAATACAAAATATACTATACTACCCCAAGGTTTTCTTTACCAGTAATAAATTCTATTAGAAATAATTTATTTCAATAAAATGTTTTAATTGTTAATTTTAATAATTATATTTAATAGCATAAAAACTTTTTTATTAATAGATTAGTATAATTTTATAGTTTCTTTATTTGCATATTCGTTTATCGTTTTAAATATATTTATTTATTTATTTAAATATAGCTTTTTTACCTATTAATATAGAAAATATTTTAACATCTTTTTTTATATATATTTTTATCGCAAAGTTTTCGAAAAATAATATTATTCGTTTTAAAAAAAATTTAATATTTATAAATATTATCGACTTTTTTTCGATTATTATTTTTTTATTATGTAAATTGTTTTAATTTACGTTAAATTCTTTGATATCGTTTTTTTTTAAATAATTTATACCGTTTGCAAAACTAATAACGCTATTTAAAAAACTATTTATAATAATATTAAACATTCCGTTTTATTTTTTACGTAATAATGTTTTAAATAATTTATAAAATAAGTTAAGAAATAGTTTATAACTTAAATTTAAATCGTCGTTAAAATTGCTTTTTAAACTAACATTTAATATTTAAACTATAAAACGCTAAATATATGTTTAATTTTATATTCTTTGCAAATTTTACGTTATTTATAACTACTTTTATAAAATTAGATATATATTTAATTTATTATAATTTAACCTTTTTATAAACATAATAATAATATTTACTATTAGCGTTTAATTTAGTTTAAATAATTAAACTAGTATTTTCGGTATTATAATAGTTTTTAGTAATAATAAAAATTGCATTATAAATTTAAACTAATTTAAGATTTATTTAAAAAAAAGTATTTTAAAAATAAATTACTTAAACATTAGTTTTAATATTACTAATTATATATTCGTTAATTTATTAATTTATTATAGCACGTATTTATGTAATTTAAAATAAATATCGTTAAAAAATTTTTATTTTAATATTAAATATTTACTATTAATAATTAATATATTAACGGCTGAAAGATTAATAACCGTAAATTCATAAATTCGTTAAAAACAAATTATTCGATAAAGAAAAGGTTAACAAAAATATAAAAAATTGTATAAATTAAAATAAATTGTTTTACTATATAAATAGTACTTTTCAGATAATTTAAATTAAGGTTTTAAATCGTTTATTAGTTTTTTTGTCTTATTTATATATTTTATTACTTATTTTTTTATTTTTTCATATTATTTATAAGCTATATTTATATATATATATTAAAGTTAATCATAATATTATTAAACTTTTTTAAGAGACTATTTATTTTTCTAAATTATTTTTTTTAAAAAAGCTTAAATTAATTTATTATTACTTTATTTAAACAGGTTTAAATTAAGTTTAAATTTAGTAATTAGCTATTTAAATTGTTTCTTGCTTTACTGTCGTTATTATTGTTAAAAATTATTATGCTAATATATATAGTTTTTATAAAATCTATTAACAAGTTATTATTTTTTAAAATATAACCGCTAACTTTTTGACATAATATTTCGGATTTTTTAAATAAATATTTATTAAATATATTATTATTATAGCTATAGCTAAATTTAATTATAATATTAATCTATAAATTAATAAAAAATATTAATAAAAAAGTTACGAAATCTAACAAAAAAATACGTATGCTAAAAAAGTTCGCTTTTTTTAAACTTATTTTAGCAAGAATTTGCAATAAATGTTAAAATAACTAAATTATTTAAATAAATAAATAATATATTTATAAAATAAATACTTTTTTAAATAACATTATTTTCAATAAATACGCAATATATTAAAAAAAAATGTATAACTTCGAGTTTATATTTATATTTCAAAGTTAACATAAAATATAGCTGATATTTATAATAAATATATAATATTTAAAACATAAATTATATTTATTATTAATATAACATAATAATATACTATAAAAAAAAAAACGTCTATAAATATACTTTAAATATTTACGCATTTAGCTAAAATAAAGCATATTAATTTAAAAATATATATATTAATTAAAAGTTTAATTAAATGATTAACTTAAAGTTATTTTAATATTAGCGTTAACTGTTAAAAAATTTTGTAACTTAAATGCGGTTAATGATAAAAATAAAAAATAACTATTTAACTATAATATTGCTTATATTATATTTATAAACGTTATAATTATTATTTAATATATTAAAAGTGTTGAAATATACTAATAAGAATTTTCAAACTATTAGTTAAAAAAATAGTTTAAAAAAACAAAGCCTTTTATTTTTACTTAAATTTTTTTACTAGTACGCAATTTAATTAAAACAAAACGTATTGTTTTTAAAGTTCTATAGAAAATTGCATTTTAAAAAAAATAAAATAAAGCTGCTATAAAATAATTAACTTAACTATTACGGCTACGGTAAATTTGTTAAAAAACCTCGTTATTAAGTCGCGATTTTAAGTTTGAAATTTATTAACAATAGCGATTGTTTTAAATATAGTTTAATTAAAGCAAAGTATTTAAATAAAGCCGTTGTATTTTAAAAGTCCGAAAAAAAACAATTAAAGGATAAAACATAAAAGTCGCGATATACGTTTTATTTATTATTTAGTGAAAAAACCTTTAAAGTGGTGTAATATATTTTATATTACGATGAAAAACACCGGAGATATTTTCATAATTTTTGCGGGATATCTAGGATATTTTATTTTTTTTATTTAATTAATGTATTTACTTTATATGTAACATATAGGTTTTATTAAACCCTTTTTGCTACATTGTATTAAAACTATACCCATTTAATAAAAAATAATTTATCGAATTACGAAAATACTTAAACAAAAATTAAAAAAAAACGTTTATATAATATTTTAAATTTTTAATAATAGTATTAGTATTATAAGTATTAAAAAAACTAAAAAAAAAAAAATTAAAAAACAATTATAAATAAATTACAAAAACTACCGATATTTAAATTTTATTATTAATAAAAATTAACGATTTAAAATATTATTTAATAAAAGCAAAATGGTTTATAATATTAAACGTATTAAAAGTTTATTATTATATTAAAATTAAAGAAAGCAATAAATAAATATAATATGGTGACTTAAGGGTAAAAAGTGTATGTATTATAAAAGATAAAGATTTAACTATTTAATTGTGCGATGTTCTGCCTTTATATAAGGCTATAAGGCCCTAGCCCTACACCTTAAGCTATTATATATAATATCTATTAAGCTACGTAATAGCTATTTATGCTATTTATACCCGCGCATATTAAATGCCGTTTACGAAAAAAAGGTTTGCCATTTTTAGCAAATATTAGTTATTGCCAGCTAGTCTTATTTGTTTTGCTAACGGCTTAATATCTTTTTATAGTTTAAAATTTACCGGTAGTTTAGCTTTTATAAATAGTTTAGCATTTATTAATAATTTAACGTTTACAAGTAGTTTAATATTTATAAATAGCTCGTTATTTATAAATAGTTTAGCATTTTTTAGCGTTTTAATGTTTACGGCTTTTTTTTATAATTTGCTATTACCGCAATAACTATACTAATAGTGTTTGTAAACTAAAAATATCTTTTATAAAACATTTAAACATATTAATTTTTAAAAAAGTTTTTTATAAGTTTTTGCGTTTTCGTAAGTTTATTTTAATCTTTTCCGAAGCTTTTTACGTTTTTTAAAAATATTTTTAATAATTTTAACGTAATTAGCTGTTTTAATTATAAACATTTTAAAACGTAACCTTTTGCGTTTTTAATACTTTTTATCAATTTATTACTATAACGCAGCTAATTTTTTAATTTTTATTTAATATATTAATAGCTTTATATTCTTTTATTTAATTAAATAATTCATGCCGTTAAGTTTACGATTTATTTTATAAACATTTCTTTTTTTACTATTAAAATTTTACTTATTTTTAACTTGTCCGGAAAATAAAATATCGCATTAAAATAAATGCTTTTTTTTTAATATAAAACAAAAATATTTTACGAAAATTATTAAATTAGTAAAAAAATCGTTAAAAAATTTAATTTTTATTTTAAGTTATTTATTTTTTTCAAACTAGTCTAAAAGCTAAAACGCTATTATAAATACTTTTTTAAATGTTTATTTAGCAAATAGTATCCTTTATACAGCTTAAAATATATTTGGTCGCTAGGTTAAAATTTAAAAAAAATTAATGCTTTGCGTTGTACTGCCGTTTTGCTATTACATGAGCGTAATTTATAGCGAAATATGCGTTTCGTTTTAAATAATCGCAAAAAAACTAAATTTTTTTAGAAGTTTCAAAATTTTCTGCGTTTATTAATATCTTTAATACGTTAAATAATTTAAATCCGAATAATTATTTATAAAAAATAAAATACCTCGCTAACGTATACGCAGCGTTTAAATTTTATTACAAAAATAATACGATATTTACTTAATTTGCTTTTAGCTTTATAGAATTATAGTATTATAAAGCGATGTCGATTATTTAATGTTATAATTATAAACAATTTAATGATAAAAGCTTTTTATATATTTTACTAAAAGCCTTAAAGTAAATTTTTTGTCGCGGTCGGAAATTTATTTTTTTTAAAGTCTTTTAATTATATAGCAATAACTATTTAATTATAATAATGATTTATTTTTTAACTATATATTAAATATAACTAAACATAAAAAAAGTATATTTAATAAAATAGCAAAAAACCGTTATTAAAAAGTTATATATTTTAAAATACTTCTTATTTTTGCTTAGTTATTAAAGCGTTTTAATAGTTCTAATTTTAAATAACGCTAATATAAAATCCATAGCAATAATACGTATAAATAAAAAATTAAAGCATATAAAGCGTAAACTTTTTATTACCTGCTATTTATCGGTTTAATTTACGCTACATATAAAATAATATTTAATATATTTTTTAACTAGTTAAGTGCACTTATTATGTTTAGTATGGCTATATATGCTATATTATTATATGCGTAATATATTTAATTTATTAAAACGCTTATTTGCACGAATCTTTTGCGATATTTATTTATTAATAATATATTCGGTTATACAATTTTATTTTTTTTTATATAATAAATAATTTTTTATTTTAAATACGTTTACTTTTCGTATAATAACGTCAGTTAAATATTTAATTTGCATTTTATAATATAGTAATTTGTTTTTAAATAAAATAATTTTATATATTAATAACGTTATATTTTTTATAATGCATTTAATTATATTTAAAATAACGTTTACTTAGCTATTTTAACATTATATAATTTTATTTTTAATATATTTATTTTATAACTATATATTAAATATATTATAAAAAGTTTTTAACTATTAAATAAATAAAAGTTTATTTATTAATTTTAATAATTTAAATAATATTTCAGTCAATAATTAAATTTTAAATTATAAAAATATATAATTTAAATCGTATAATATTAACTTAATATTTTTAAAGTTTGTTTAAATATTTAATTTAATTATTAAAACGTTATACGTTTGACAAAATGTTATAAAAAATTTTTTTTATTATACATAATATATATTTATATTAAATCGTCGATTTTTTTGCCGTACGTTTATTTTAACAAGCTAAAATAATTAATATTAAAAAATTAAAGCTTATAAAATAAATAAACCGGTATATATAAAATAATAATATTATATTTTATTACGTATATTTCGAATTTAATAAAATAATAGTTTTTATAACCGTCGAAAATTAATAAACGGTAACTATTTTTCGTATAATTAGCTATATTTTTTATCGAAATATTAAATTTAATTTAAATTTCGTTTATTATTTATTTAGCTATTTTTTATTATTATAATAATTTAATCGCTCGGCAATTTATTATTTATATATTAAAACTAAAAGTAAATTCTTTTCACTAAAATAATATACAGCAAAATCGTAAAACTGTACGATTTAATACTTTAAAATATATTTAATTATTTACGGTTATTTTATATTATAAATTTTAATTGCTTATGTCAATTAAAAGTTATAATAACTATTTTAAATAATATTTTATTTATTATAAAACTAGTTTTATTAAAATTATAAATATTATTTTTAACGATATTAAACCGAGCAATTATTAATTATATAAAATTAAACTATTGTTAATATGTATTAAAATTTTCACAAAAAATTCGTTAATAATCAATTTTTCGATTAAAACGCGTTTGAAAAAATAGTTAGCGTTGTACGAAATTAAACATTGAGTTAAAACTAACCGCGGTCGCGTCGCGTTTACGTAAAAAACAAATTAGCTATATTTTTACTATTATTTAACCGAAGCAAAAATAATCGCGTTATTAAATTAATTATATATTATACCATTAATTGCTTTTTTAGTTTAGTTAATTTATATAATTATAAACGTATATTTTACTGTAAAAATGAACTAAATTAGCGGTTTTTTAGCGTGTTTTAAAACACATTATAAATTTGCGCTATATAATTAATAGTTAATTTTAAATTACGTTTAAAAGCTTATATTATAAGCTATATCTTTTTTTATTTTAATTGTATAACATTATTAGTAGTTAAAAAAACTGTAAATATTATATGTTTATATAAAAGTGCTAAAAAATTAAAAATAAGCTTGTGTTAAAAATAGGCTTATATCGCACGTTTTTTAAAAAATGCTAATACTAAAAGTCTTTAAAAGTATAAAAAGCTTTAAAATAATAATAATTTATTAATGTATATCTTTAAACTTTATAAATGCTAAAATAAAGCTTAACTTAGCTTAATTAATAGTTTAACAAGCTAATTCAATTTTTATATATAATCATAAAACTTATTAATTAATATTAACTTTTTTTTAAACAAATATATTAACAAAACGGCATTAAAAATTAGTATATAAAATATTTTATTTAGCAGCTGTTTTATAAACAAGCATTTTAAATATTAAAGCCTAAAGCGCAGCCTGCATTATAATTAAACGCTTTTTGCTATAACAGCTAAATATATATATATAATAATAATAATAAAATTAAATCTTAACGGGAATCAGCCAAATATTTATAAAAAAAAATCGGTAAAATAGTCGGTATATAAGGCATTTTAAAGGGGTTAGGCAATGTGGCCCATAAACCGATGGCCCATGAACTATGGCCTTTACTTAATAAACGCTTGGGCATCACCTGCGCCGCCAATATCTTATCCAGTTTACTGATGCGGATTACATGGAGGATGGTAGGTTTAAGCACTTATGGCATCGTGGTTAACACACCTCAGATCCGTGCGTTATCATTCCCATCTTACGGAGTTTTATATATCTCATTCGCCGTTTATGGCTCTGCCCTTCAAGCTCGACTCCAGCAATTCTCTAACAAATACTAAACGTTCCCGTTACGCGCAGTGTTTCATGTATCTCTCCAAAATTATCGCCGTCCAGTATATCTGAATCACTACGGCTTGAGCTATCTCCGCTCGCCGGCAGCGTGTTGACCAGCGTCGCTGGGACTTATCGCCATAATAGCGAACCCGAATTTAAGCTACTAAGCGCCCATCGATAATTTCATCGCTGGCTAGGCAATCGGGAAGTCTAATTCAGAGTTGTGTCACCGGGACAATTTGCTATAACGCTAATATCAAACATCGTACATGGAGCCAGGGCGGCATGATTTAAAAAAGTCCGCATGCAAGCAGAATTAGATGCTTCTCTTACAGGGTACTAGGCTGGTATGAATTAAGCAAGTCAACAACGATCGTCATCCCAAAGTACTAGTCACGCCTATTCCATTCGTAGTTGCGAAAATCACAGCCTGTTAAGTCATTGTGCAAATTTTGGTTTGACTTGTAGTTATCTGTTCACATATAAATATAATGTGTGGACTGTGCGTGGTTAGTGATAAGCACGGTTTGGACTATAGGCATCGTGGATCAAGTCTGTAATGTATTATTACACTTATAATTTGTGCATAGGCCATAAGATTATTGCCAGGAGCCCTTAGCAAGATGCATTTTACTTGTTCACGAAGGGCTAGGAAAACCGCTAGAAAATACCTCTGGTATCACGGTCTATCCTCCCTATTGGACAGTTCACCGCTCTACGATATAACGCGCTGTTCGAACGATTTAAGTAGTCGAACAAACAGCCTCGGGGTCTTTCGCTTACAAACCAAGTCAATTTGCCTTTGTGCTGTTCAGGTTTGATCTTGATTTTCTACTTACTCGTCTTCGGTCTTGGTGATTTGGTTAGTTTGCTATGTTTCGAACTTTGTGGAGGGCGGATCTGGTAGTCACAATGGGTTCGGGTCAATACATATTTATTACACATATTTAGCTGAAAATATATTCAGCGCAGCTGAGGTTCACTTATTACATTTTAGGCAATTAATGGAATAAGTGAGCCGTTTTAGATATCATTTAACATACCCACTCGATGATAGTACGTTTTCGCTCTGATATACGGATCAAGCTTCCAGTAACTTACACTCAGCTGATCAGCCAATTCGCTTCGCCTTGAGCCTTTCTCATTCCCAGCAGGAGATTCAGGCTCGAGAGATGCCCACGCCGCAGTTACTCGCTCGAAGTCGCATATAAGCTCATTACGCTCCTTTTGGATCTCTCTTCTCTTCTCCGATTTCTCCAACCTCGCATTCTCGCCTGGCACAGGCTCAACGTAGGTGTATTCCCAGCTGTCTTTGCCGCCGTAGCTAGTCTGAAGGCTCTCCTCGGAAATAAATCGCAATAGATCTGCTGGCTTGCGAGTGAAGTTGATCTTAGATGCGATTACAGGGTCTAACCAGCCCTTGATGATGTTTCATATACCTAAATTTATAGATGATTTAGCCAACTACGAAGTACAGAGTCACATTGGAGGTTACCAACCCCAAAACACGAAGGGTGCGTTGTGGATAAGTACCAAGCCAAGAGTTTCTGGGTATCTTGCCTCGAATACAGAAACAAGAAATTTGACGATATGGAAGTCCATGTTTTTGAGCCCAAATCCGGTCATGTCGAAGATAAGACAGCATTTGTCATTCGGAGGTTTGACTAGAATCCTGAGGCTTTCGATATTATGCAAAACGTATGACTCCATAGCCTGCATTGACTGCACCCGCGGGTCGTGCAGCCAGACTCGGATAACATAAATAAGACGGTTTTCTTTATCTGTGCCCCGGACATAGCTCTTGCCAGAACAATACTGCGCGATAAACCCTTGGTCGTCCGCCGACGGATTCTCTTTGAGCCCAACATTCTCACCGTCGTGAATGACGGTCTCAGCCATGCGAATTTCGTCGCGCCAGTTGATAGCTGAGACAAGCATAATCATTGCCTTCTCGACGTCCCACTTCCGAGCTCGTAGGAATCGGAGGATTAGCGAGTCTGGATGTTCTGCCAGTATGAACCCCCACAGGTTCCGTCGGAAGCTCTCTGATGATGTATCATGGAGGTGATGCATTAGTTCACTGCTAATATCTGGCGTTGAGTCTGGGGCCAAGGCACTCTCGAAATTCTTAATACCACAGAGGCGGAGCAGGTGGATCCATGCCCGCTGTAACTTCTGGTTCTCATTAGGGGTAAGATTGCCTAAAGACCCAGAAGCGAGTGATCCGACAGCCATGGTAGAAGAACTATTCTCACGCTATGTCGTTTATCTTGTTCTCCTATGGTTTTGAGGTGATGTCCAGCGTATCGTAATAGCGTTAAACAACTCAGTATTGTTTCGTATACCTAGCTCAAAAGATCGATAGTTTGGGAGATAGATTAGCCACAGTCGACTCTATGGCAGCTCTAGGGGAGGAATAAATAGGCTATCAGCATAATAGAAAAGGGGACTAAGATTTCACATGATACCTCCAACAAAGAAAGGTTGTAACCTCGGGAAAGGATGTGCAAAAGAACAGGAACCTATCCTAGCGATAATGCCTTGTAAAATAAAATAATTGCCTACTCCGTAAGACTTTCCCTAATCCTAAAGCGCAATTGTCTAGTCGACAGGCCCACCCATCTTCTACCCTGTACTAGCAACCCCAGAATGTGACCCGAGAATTTAGCTAATCCTAAGATAGAGTCGGGTAAGAACTTGGCATGCGGTGGCTTATCATCCCTCGAGATCGACGCGGGGTGATCGCCTTGATCTGTTCATTGGCGCTAGCGCACACCCCCCTTTCCGGCTAGGAGGGCACTCAGTAGCATATTTTACACTATTGGGACATAAACCATCTTTTTGTTTTCAGTCAAAGTAGCGCATCATCTAAACCAAATAATTTTCCGTAGTAGTTAAGAGTGGCGAATTAGAGAGAAACATATATAGAAGATGAATGTAAATGGGGCTTAAATAGTGTACCAGTAATGACTTAACAAGTACCGCCGTCTTTATAATTGACTTATTCAATTGCTAGGTTATTGTATTTTCAGTCTTGCGTTGGATTTCCCTCGCATCAAGGTCTTCGATTCCTTGCTAAATTTATGTTCATTTGATTTGTTTAATTAGCGGGGATTGACTTAATCTTAAATCTGTTACGTCTTATTTCCTGCACAATAAACTCTCAGTAAGGGTAGGTGTTATAATATCTATAATCGCATAAGATTTGGAGTTGGGCTCGTACAATGGACCTCTTCCTGTATCCTCTATCAACAGTGGCCTACTACATCAAGACTAAATCTGTAGTGATATCTCCCCATTTAGCTCCAGCCATATCTGCAAAATAATTGGTCTTGGGACTCCATTGCCCGGTACCTCCTTTAGGGAATACCTTGCCTGCTGTTATAACGTATGTGGATTTTAAGTTCATCATAGGCTTTTCTTCCATGGCAGAAGGTTCGGACAGTTTTGGCACGATAACCTTGGCCTTATGCTGCTCCACTAGTCGAAGCAAGCGGAGGAAAAGTTGAATGCTGACATCAGCACCAAGTGTCCAAGACGCGTTCTCATAACCCGTCATGAATATGAGGTTCGGCACGTCTTGTAGCATAGCAGCTTTCCACGCAAACTTATCAGCAGTGCTGAATTGCTGTCCATCCAGCGAGAACTGGATGCCTCCGCCGAACTTAAGCTTCAAACCCGTGGCTGTTATAATTACGTTTGGGTGAAGGACCGCTCCAGACTCTAGCTCGATACTGCTTTGTGTTACTGTCTTAATTCTGTCGGTAACCACAATGGCTTTGCCTGAGCGGAGGGCTGCAAAGAAATCCCCATTCAAACAGGCACAGAATCGCTGCTCCCACGGGTTATACCGTGGGTTAAAATGAGGGTCCCACTTGATGTCAGGGGGGAGTTGTCGTAAAGTCACATATTTGATGAACCGCTTGGCCAACCCAGGGCAAAATTTGCAGAACGCCGTTGTTAGGTAGCTCCGGAAAAGCCATATGACCCTGTTGAGGGAGTGTGCCGTGTAAGCTGGCAGGATGGCGAAGAGAAGACTTGCAAACAAGCTACTAGAAGGTAAAGAGAAGATGTACCCAGGGCTTCTCTGCAGCATCGTGACGCGTTTAGCTTTGCTGCTGATGGATGGGAGGATGGTGACGGCGGTAGCTCCACTACCAATGATGACGACATCTTTTCCTGTGTAATCGTAGTCTTCAGGCCAAAATTGTGGGTGAATGACCTTGCCTTGGAACCTTTCGATACCAGGGATAGTGGTTTGCAAAGGCGTTTCGTAATCGTAGTATCCCGTTCCGAGGAGAACAAAGCGCGACCAAAAGGCAAACGGCTTCTCCCTGCCAGGCACACAAACAGTTAACAACCAGCTTTGTTCTGCGGAGCGCCAGTCCGCAGCCTCGACCTTGTGATGATAGTAAATGTGTTGGTCTATACCCGCGGACTGTGCCGACCGAATGAGGTAATCTTTTATCTGGTTCCCGGCTGCCAACGACTCTGCACGATCCCACGGGCTCCAAGGGAGGCCGAATGTAAATATGTCAGAGTCGGAACGGATACCAGGATAACGAAACAGATCCCAAGTGCCTCCGATGGAGTCTCGACCTTCAAGGATGACGTATTTCAGGCCAGGAGGACCCTGTGTCTGAATACGATAAGCCGCATTGATACCAGAGATGCCTGCGCCGATAATGACCACGTCAAAGTCAAAAGCAATCGGCTGAGAAACTGACGATAAGTCGTCAGAAGGAAGTTTGGCGGCCATAGCATCAGACGAGATCAGTTGATCGACTGCTAAGAGGACGAGACTTGCGAGGGTCGTGTTAGGAAGTAATTTACAAGACTTGTCTGAAAGAATTGTGAAAGAATTGTGCGTGTTTATTAAATGCAAGCGACTAATTGCAGGCAGACGGCTTCTCACGAAGCTAATTTCATGATACAACCACGTGTAGAAATAACCACGTGCACGCGATATGAACCCCTCGACAATGGTGACGATTGAAGCTTCTATAGGTTACAAATAACATATGTGTACGAGATTTCCCCTCAGGCCGAAAGAATCTCGTGTTGTCACGAGTAGCCTCAATATAACGATATCCTCAATTGTCGGACGGGATTCAGGGCAAGTGGCTTTCCTCGGTGTGCGGAACGAACAAGGACCCAAAGTTATGCCGAGGGAGAATAATTGATGACTCAATCAAGAAGTCAATCATCTGCAATGTAATCTACCTTGAATACACCAGAAGAAACAACGGACTTCTCAGGTTTAGGGATTACGTGTCTCGCTTCTCGAGTTGTCAAGTTGTTTTGCGCGTATCTTGGTGGACAAGATAGTCTAGTGTATATGGCTGAGCCTCTTCCTAAGGCGGAAATCTACTCAAATGCACGACTCGCAATCAGGGGCTCAAAAGGGGAAAATGCCTATTTTCTACACTGGGTAAGTCCTAGCGCAGTCGTGACACGTCATGCGTGCTATAGACTGGGGTACGGTTCGTCGAAGTACCTTTCTCGTACCGAAAGAGAGATATACTTGGCACAGTAGGTGATGTGGGTTTTATACAGCGATTACATCCGAGCCATGATGTTGGGCGGTATACGAGGTACATGCAAGTAGAGTCTGCGCAGACGCACTAATTGCCTGCATATGCAGCGCTATATTGTGGGACCAGTATTGGGCGAGGACGTGGAATCCGGCCCAATTTTTTGACTACAAAGCCTCACTAGTATCCGAGGAATCTAGCCATAGACGGTTAGCGCTATATACAATTTTATATAAGTTTTTACTTATATTAAAATTAGTATAAAAAATAGAACTTCCCTATTTTTTACCCTAGCAGCGGCCGTTTTTTTAACGGTTGGGATTTTTTTTAACTTTTTAAACCCACTTTTTTACCTGCTTACTACTTATAATATTATTTTGCAGTGTAGTTTTTTAACTTTTTATATTTTTATTATTAATACTTTTATTAATAATAATTTTAATTATTAATAATATTACTACGCAGTTATTTATTTATTAATTTAATATTATTTTAGATTTGCTGTATTATAAGTTATTTTTTTGTACTTTTTTTTTCGCGAAATATTTAAACGCTAAATTTATTGCGATATTTTTATTATTACTTACTGAATTTTAGTTTTTAACTTTTAATGCAAGTTTTGCCGTTTAGTAAGCATACGTTTTTAGCTAAAGTTATTTTTTTATAAAAAATAGCTTTTTAAATAAAAAAAACGGCTAATATATTTGTTATATTATTCGTTATTATGTTAGTAAAAAAACGCGTTTTTTATTTAATATAAGCTTTAAAATATAAACATTATTAAAGTTAATTTATTACAAATTTAAAAAGGTTGTTAAACTATATAAAAACGCTAAATTATAAATTTTTTTAGTTAAATATTTTTATTATAATTACTTTTTTTGTTTTTTTATACCTGTTTATTGTTAAAAATAAATAACTCCGGTTGTTAAAAAAATTATTACTACTAGCTTAAATATTTTTAAACCGCGGCGTAATATTTACAAAATTATTTAAAATATAAACTTAACTATAGCTATTATTAAAATTAATATCGGTAATCGGATAGTTTATATTAAAGCAATAAAAAAAGAGTTATATATTAACTATAGGCAATTTTTTAACTAGCTAAAAAAAGGTAATATATAGTATAAGTTTAAATTATATAAAAGTCGGCTATTTTAATTTATTTAGTTTTTTAATTAATGTTAAAAAATATAAGCAGTATTATTTAAAGTTATTATGTTTAATAGTATATATAAAATAACCTTTTTTTTACGGAATTTATATAGCTAATTTAACGGAACTATTATTTTTTATAACATTTTATTTTAAAAATTTAAATCGCTAACGCTTTTTTATATAAATTAATTTATGCAATAAGCTTTTTTTCGAAATAGCCGGCATTACGTTTTTGAAAATTACGTTTAATATAGCTTTTGCTATTTTTGCGAACAAATTAAAAAAGTTTTATAAATAGGTTTTTAACTAGTTTAAAGACTTTGCTAAAGTTTTATATATTATACCTTTTTTTATTGTTATTACCGATTTTGCTTTAGGCACTTGTAACGCTGTTTAAGCCGTTTAGCCTAAGGCTTAACTGCAATTTTATATTTAATATATTATAACTAACGTATATGCTAGTATTATAATTTATTAAAAAAGCCTAAAAAATAAAGACTTTAAACCTTTTAGTTTAAACTAATTACTAAGGAAATTTTAGCAAAAACTAGAGCATATAAACGACAAAAGGTTTAAAGCTATGCTATTATTACTGCTATTAATATTAAAGGAAAAAATATTTAAACAATAACGCTAAAAACGCTAAAAAAATAATAAATTACCGACTATTAATTATAATATTAACGGCTTGTTAATTTTATAAAGCTATTTAGCTTATTATGTAACCGAAAATAAGGCTTAATATTATTAAAATAATTTTTGTAGCGAATTTATTAATTAGCCGTTTATTTTAATTTATTTTAAGCATATTTATTAGCAATATTATAAATAATAAACTTTATATTATGTATAAAACTATTTTAATTTTAATATATAAGCTATATTAAAAGTTAAAAATATTTATTTTAAATTAAAAGCAATTTTTATAAGTTATTATATTATTGTTTATATATTATTTAAAGTTATGATTATATTAATTAAAATAAAATAAACTAGGTTTTTATAAGCTTAAAGCTATTAAGCAAATCGCTAGTTTATTAAATATAAAGCTTATATATTTGTTAATTAAGCAGTTACAATAAAAATGTTTTAATATATATTAAAAAAGGTTTATAAATAATATTAAGCTGCTTTTTAAACTATTTACAATAATAAATTATTAAAAAAGTATATTAATTGTTTTAAGCAGTAATAAAGTATATCTTATTATTACGATTTTTATAAACAAATATATATTATTATATAAAATAACGGCAAAAAAGATATTTATATATAAAACAGTAAAACTTTTAAATTTAATAATTTTAACTTTTATTAATAACTATAAATAAACTTAATTTAACTAAACTTTTTATTATTTATTAGCGATTTTAAAATAAAGCTTAAAAAGCTTTAAAATAGCAAAAAAGTTTATAACAAGTTTGCTAATATAGCGTTACGCTAAGTAAAAGAAATAGTAGGTATTTTATTGCTAAATATTTATTGCTAATTTTATAAAAGCTAACGTATATTTATTTAAACTAAAACCGTTTCAAAAAAAAGTTTAAAAAACTTTGAAAAGTAACAAAAAGTTTTGGCGCTTTTTTTTTTGCTAATATCGCAAAATTTATTTTAAACGGAGTAGTATGCAGAAGTCTAAAGCTATTAATAGCTTTTAACGCTAGTAAAACTATCGCTAATAGCATAGTTTAAGTAAATATAGTTTACAAAAGGTGGCATAGCGGTTTTGCAAGCAAATTACTAAAAGTAATGCCAAATGTAATATTAAAAGCCAGACCAAAAACTGTAATAAATGCTAAAAAGGCGTTATTAAAGTCTAGGGAATATTTAAATAAGGTTATAGGCAGCGGTTATAAAAGTAGTGTTTTTAGCGTTTTTAAAGAATATTTTAAGTTAGATTTATAAACATATTACTTTTTTAGTATAGGCCGAAAAGTAGCTAAATCGATTTTTTTTGCGTTAAATAGATTTATTAGTAAATTTAGTAATAAGTTATTTTTTAAAAGAGTTTAAAACGCAAAGAATTAGCTAACTTAGGGGTTTTTTAAAGATAGTATATGTGTTTTTATTTTGGTATAAAAATTAGAAAAAATCCCGACCGTAAAAAAAACAGCCGCTGCTAGGGTGGAAGATAGGGAAGTTCTATTTCCTACATTAATTTTAATGTGAGTGGAAATTTATGTAGGATTATGTATAGCGCTAACCGTCTATGGCTAGATTCCTCAGATACTAGTAAGGCTTTATAGTTAAAAAATTGGGCCGCGTGGAATCAGCTCTTAATCTTATAATTTCACTAGAGCTGAACATGAACTTTCCGTACTTGATCCTTTCGTCGTCTACTAGTTTACTATGCGATGTGAGAGATAACACCGACAAAACTACTAGTTCTAGATGACAGCCTCGGTATTTTGAAATAGACCAACACGTTGTACCGCATTTCGATCTGATAGCTTCTCCTAGCAGGGCAGCCCCTACACGTTATGAAAAAAATCATTTGTTTTATCTATCTTACCCCTTTCGTACTAATATCTTGATTCGTTAACTGAAACGCCGTAAACGTAACGCCGATGCGCTTAACAGAAAAGCCCTAGCTTCTTCGGCAGCCTCCTCCGCTTCCCTGGTGAAGCCCATTCTCGACCCTAACAGGAGAATATCGTGTGGACAACCGTCTGAAACAAGCAGGTGCACAGGCCAACCATGATCACCAAAGGACTTGGAAAACGCTTTGATATCGTCACATAGCACCTCGCGCCCTCCTGCATTCAGGAACATAGGGGTCTTGGTGTGCATTCTGAAGGGGTGATGTAGTGGAGATAGATATGGACCTAATGGGTCGATTGTACCAGAGGCCGAGATCGCCGCTGCACCCCAACGACTAAACTCACCATTCAGGTAGTCCGTCCGATAGTTGGGCGACGTCTTGATGTCCTGATGCAATGCCGCGCTTACGTCCACCCATGGAGACCATAGGGCGACCGCGCCTGGCGCCGGGACATCAAGCTCCTGACCATATTCACTGATATACCGCAGTAGTCCAAGTGCGATGTTCCCTCCAGCCGAGTCGCCTGACAGGATGATCTGGGCGGGCGGGATGCGCAGCTCCCTGAGCAAGTGGAGATACGCGGTCACGGCATCCTGTAGCGGAGCTGGGAACCGTCCGTTTTTGTGGCTTGCTAGTCTGTACTGCGGCGTGCAGACATGCGTGCAGCCTAGGTGCCGTACCAGCGTGCGAGCTAAATATCCAGTATCTCGGTCGCGTCCGTCCCCAATGACATACCCGCCGCCATGAAAGTGCAGAGCTACCGTAGTATTCGCACCTACCATCTCAGTTGGCGGCGGCCGTGAGGGTGTCCAGGTTGCACCCAGGGTTTCGGGTCGAATAAACATATCGTACAGAGGGCCCTGGTATAGCTTAGATAATTTCGGCTGGATAACTTCGAACCTGTTCCGTTCACGGCCCGGGTGGAGTCTTAACTGGTCTCCCGAGCGAAGAAGTGACCAGTAGAGCAGAATTAGTCGGACCGCACGTACACGAACGGCTTGGTTGAGTGTCCACTCTCTAGCTGGGCGCTGCCATGGTAGTAGGTAGAGGAGGATGTCGAAGATGAAACTGGAGATCAACCCGGGGGTAGCAATAATAATATAAAAATATGCCATCACAAAGTCCATGCTGGCATACACCGTTGCGGACGGCGGTCGAATTTTTCAAAGCAGGCAGGGAATTTTCTATGCCTTGAATATGTATACTATGTCTTGCTTAGGGCTTTAGCGCAAGCTTGCAAAAGAGAGAGCTCCACCGACTGTGATGATATATGTTTTAAAGCATGGAAGAGATTACTTATTATATATGCCAACCCTGCCTCGGCGGTTGCAATGTAATACACTATTATTAGCTTAGCAAAACGACATGATGTGTGCACAGCTTTTTGCCTGTACTCAATGGACCATCTGCTGGAGATCCGACCAACCTTCTTGATCGGTGGGCCATAGGTATGCACTTGTAGGTGGCTGGGCGGGTTGACTCAGTACCTGAGGTAGGATGCATGCTTATAGGGTAGATTAGTCGCGACATATGAAAACCACCAATGCTCAAACTAGGGTCTTGAACTGTTATAACACGAAAGAGGCAGAGAATCAAGTCTGAGGATTAGTATTAGATCGTCGAATATATACGATTT
Organism: Xylariaceae sp. FL1651; assembly: GCA_025201745.1. Lineage (NCBI taxonomy): Eukaryota > Fungi > Ascomycota > Sordariomycetes > Xylariales > Xylariaceae > Xylariaceae sp. FL1651. The sequence continues at coordinate 76,694 of MU624308.1, read as the reverse complement.
TTGCCCATAGCAGCCCTACATGTTAGAACCACCCAGGTAATTACTCATTAGCAGTGTAATTAATGTAGTCGATGCACTTCGCAGATAATCTCTTTAAAGGCAGAGTCATAAGTATGCAGACATGCAACTAGTTATTTTCCATTTGTTAAATATTGCGAACAGTACTGCTCCCCTAGATTGGCTGTTCAGCAAGTGGTATCAACATCCTACGTCTCCACAGATGAGCGGCCAAGGATGTCCCGAATTAATTCCTGCAGCCAGGTCGGCCACCCCCTGATGCCGGAAATTGGGGACGCAGATCTGGGGAGAATCAACTGGCCGCCCCGCTGGCTCTTGACCTGGGCCACGATGGGCTCAGCAACCTGTTCGCTTGTAAGCATACGAACACCGGACCGCTCGAGCTGGTCGGCAAAGTCCCTGACGAGAGGGGTGCAAACAAAGTTGGGGTGAACGACGGTTGTTAGAACATGGGGCGCCTTGTAGTAGTGCTTGAGCTCGCATGTAAGCGACTCGTGGAAAGCTAGGGTAGCTGCCTTTGAGGCGGAATAATCGGCGGCTGTCGGTAATGCTACAAAGGAGGCTATGCTGGCGATTGTTACCACGTGGCCTTTATTCATCTGAATCATGTGCGGGAGGAATTGCTGGACCGTCAACCAGTGGGAGATACAATTGACGCCGAATATCCTGCGCAGGAAGGTCTCTGGCATTTTAAGGATGGGCGTCGGGCGGGCGATGCCGGCATTGTTAATAAGGATGGATGGGTGCCCGAGCTCCCTACGGACAGCCTCCGCGGCCGCCGTTATGGACTCGGACGATGTCACGTCGCACTTGAAGAAACGGACACAGGGGATATGTTCCATTGACTTAGGCGGATCCTGAATATCAAGTATAGCGGTGCGCACGCCGAGAGCTGCGAGCCTCTTGACGATCTCCTTGCCAATGCCGCTGGAGCCACCTGTAACCACTGCGACCTCATTAGGCCAATCCCAGCCTCCGCTTGCTGCCAGTCGCCATGAGTTGGCGGCCATGGTATTCAGGATCCGATTCAGATGGCGTACAACGCCCAGCGCAAAGAGGACATGCAGAACTGTGTTTATAGTAGAGAGATCCCGACTTGATGGTGGTGCGTGCTGACCAGACAGTCTGCTGACCAACTTCAGTAGGCCATCGCGCAAAGCATCAGGGGCGTACGTGACGGTTGAGAGAAGTAGCCCGGACAACAGCGGCGAGAAAACGACTTCGCGTAAATATGCAGCGAAATCAAGAGCAGGAGAATACAGTATCGAGGACATGACGTGTCGAAGATACACTCTTGGACTGTATTTGCTAGGTCTAAATGAATAAAAGTATGATACACCTGCATACACAATGGAGACCTACAGCTCGAATATAGGAAATACACATCGCCATCCCGAAACAGAGAGTATTTAACTTAGACTTGTCATTAGCATTTCTCATCAAGACAAATCGTGCCGTCATGTTAACGCTCTGGCAGCTCTGTGTAGTTTCTGGATTATTGTTTATTTCACTTTGACAACCTCGGCGTTGTCGCGTCTTGGCGAGCTAAGCATTGTGACGACAATCGCAAACTAAACCTATCGTGGAAAGGACAGACCCAACATCCCGACGAAGATTGGCTGAGTTTTAAGGGGAGAACTTCGTATTATATGGTATACTCGTAGCATTCGCACGGGCCAGATGTTAGCGCCACGTTAACATTCATCATCCTACGAAGTAAGGGGGGGATACATCGTTTAAGATACTGTATAGCTCGTCGTACTTGATTATTTACGAAACATATTAGACTGTACATCTAACCTAGCGATTTGTAATTGCTATGCTGCTGTTAACTCGACCAGCCTACATGTTGTAACTTACGATTCGCTATCGCTATCGCTTTATCGTATGGAATCTCCACTAGAGTGGATTGGCTGGCAAAGAATCCACGGGCTACCGATTAGTCTACAAGGGTCTTCGGTCCCTTTACCTCCTGCTACCCCAAATGTCCCATTTCACCCCCATATTTTCCACTTCAGCACCCGTTGTATTCTTCGACTGTGAGCGAGTCGCCGTCGCTTTTTGCACCTCGCATCGCTAGTAAAAATGGTTTTCCCCGGTCGGTTTAGCACCGGCTGCAAGCGCTGTCGGCAGCGCAAGGTTAAGGTAGGTGCTACGTCAGCGGTCAGGATTTAATGAGAATAACCCTATACCTCTTGTGTTCTTCAAGGATTAGTTACCCCGAAGCCTTGAGGTTTACAGAATTAGCTAACGGCGGTCTCTGGATCAGTGCGATGAGAGCAGGCCATCATGCCGACGTTGCTACATCTACGGAAAGCCTTGTCCGGGCTACACTGACCAATTTCATTTTCGCTTCGAAAAAACAGCCTCGAAGCAGGGAAGCGCGTCGCCGCTACCACAGCGGCAAGCGAGGTCTCCGGGGCCATGGCAGTTGCAGCCCCAAAACGCCAACAGCAACCAGGGCATCGCGCAGGCCCACGTAAGGCGTCCCGTTATTATGCCTCAATTAGGGGACTCCTATGATCACGTATCGCTCTGCTACTTTGTCCGTCGTTTTGTGACGCCGGACGTGGCCGACGACTTCCCAGGTCATTTGAGCTTCCTTCCGAACCTCTACAACCATTACGGCCATGGCCTTCTGGAGTTGGCCACGTTGAGCGTCGCCCAGATCGCCGCCTATAATCAGTTTGGCGATGACAAGTTCCGGCTACAATCATACCAGAATTACGGCCGCGCAATCCAGGCATTAAGGAGAACCATCCAAACAGAAGAGGAAGTCGCTGATGATAGAGTAATCGCTGCAGTGTTGCTACTATGTATTTTTAAGGTGAATATCTCTTAAGCAAGGGAATTGTTTGGCATGGTTATTTCTAACGGCTGAGCAGGATATCGGTGAAGGCTGGGGCGATCCTGGCGAACATGCATCAGGTCTGTATTACCTCTTGGAGAAGAGGGGCTTTGAGCAACTCTGCACAAGGAGAGGCTTTGAGCTATTGATCCTGGCACTTCTTAAACTGGCAAGTTGAAAATATTCCCGTGGCTGATAGACAATGAAAAAGAACACAAGTGCTAACAGCCCCATGCAGCAAGTGCACTCCTTTTTACATCGGGATGACAGTTACAGCGATCCGGGAGGGTTGGTCACGCTACTTAGCCTATTCGACCCGATGATGCACGCCATGTTTCTAATGACGAAAAGTCTGCGGCTACGGCATAATCTATTGAAATGTGACACAGGCCGAGAAGCAACCCTTACGACAGGAGACAAAATCTTACAGTCACAAAAGCAAGAGAGCTCGCCTGAAACGGATGCATCGATTCTGAAATCGTGCTTTGAGGCCCTCGAAGAGTTCGATAGATGGGACTCTAGTGCTGAATTATACTGGAAACAGTCTTTCGAAGGCCGAAGCGTACCAGCTGCTTTGGGTGAAGTGGCGATAAGAGGGAACTACTACGATCCTAGAACAGCTTGTACCATCATTCTGGTTCGATCTGCCCGTCTTGTTCTCTTATTGAGTATACTAGAGTACCATGACACCACTCAAGTCTTGAGCGGCGATGCCGATGCTGGGGCCAGTGGTGACAAGGCGGCATGGGCAAAATGCATTCCCGTACTAGAGCAGAGCTTCCGTTCAACTATCGACGATATGCTCTGGTGCGTACCATTTGCCATGGGAGATCGAGATCCTAATGGATGCTCTGCCTCTATGCCACAAGACGGGGCTGCCGCATTAATCATCATTCAACCCTTGAGGCTAGTAACATACTGCATATACGCGACACCCGAGCAAAGGAAAAGTAGCCAGGATGCACTAAATCGTATAAATGCTGTCATTGGTGTCAGATCGGCCGTTCCATGGGGGGAGCACTCCATCTCCGCACCGCACCGGCCCGGAACTCAAGGCTTGATTCGTGCTATGGCATCGGCTAATTCTCGTGGAACTCTCACACTGTCATAAATATCTTGGAGGGTTAATAATATGTTCGTTAGACCAAAGAAATATAATCTAGTCAATACTATTGCAATATATCATAAGAATGTTAATCCAAACCTAGTGAACTGTTATTGCTTACTAATGAGAAGCACAGCCAGAACTAGCCGACACAGCTCACTGGTTACCTCCGGTAATGATCCGTCCTGAGAATACTGACTGGACAACTTTTGCTAAGCGTTACCTGCCTTCGCAGATCTGCTAGCTACTAAGTGAGTCGGTAACTTGTCTTGTGATGTTATCCTCTTTAGGTCCTAGCTTGCGAGGCTCCTTTGATGCAGGTGGAGATTCGGCAGAAACAAACATAAAGTCGAAGCGGACAACTGGTGCTCATATGTGATAACGAATATATAGATTGGCCGAAAGTAAATCTGATCCTTGCCGAGGTCCTTGTAATTATATCATAACTACCAAGACGACCTCCACAAACCTTTAAGCCCGCTTGCGTCAGCCTACAGCTTCATGTGCAACGACAGACATCCTCTCTTGTGGGGTGGCAGATTAGGTGGAATGTGGCCATCAGGTTGTCAACCTCGCAGGCTATACCGGATGGGAACCTACTTTGCGACCTACAGACATCAACTGATATTGGATCAATTAACACTTTACGTACCCATCTAGTCAAGTCACTTCATTAACTGCATTGCCCAGTATAGTCCAATTGAGCGTTCCCCTCAGCCGACCCCACAGATGGTTCGGCACATGCATGGCTTACAGATACATAGGATGGACGATGGTGACATGTATTTGCCCCACGTCACTAGATGCCTCTAGCATCCATTGCAGCCCAGTCTCCCGAAAGTGCAGATTATAGCATGCAAGTCTTAAGCCCCATTTATATTAGCTCGGAGGCTCTAATAAAGGCTGGAGGGTAGGCCCACCAGCCCCTCGGGTCGCCTAGCTAGACGCGGGGAAAGACGTCATAGGTGTTGTTCTTAACAGCAATGTTTTAAGGCGCCGCTGGTGCGATGTGTTAAAGATGCGTTAATAGGGTAACTTTTATACATATTAAGAGGTTCCGTTTTTATAGGAGTAAATTAGTATAAGTATAAAAATAAAAAGTTTAAAAGATGTTAAATTTATAGACTAAATTATATTATAATATATTAAAACAAAATACTTGACATAATTTTTAAAACTTTTTATTAATAATATTATTTTTTATTTTTTAAAGTCAATTTTTTCTTATTATTTAACTTATTAACATTTACGGAAAAGCGTTTTATAATCTTTAATTTTAATGCTATAATTTATTATTATTATTTATAATAATTTTAAAGCACATTAATATTTATATTTTGCGATAATATTTAAAATAGCAATTTATTATAATATTTTAGTTTTAAATGCTTTACATTAAACAATTATATCTTTTTAGTATTAAATGTTTTATAAAGTACAACGTTACATCCTATTGCGCATAGCACTGTAAGCTTAAGTCAAACACACGCAGACCGAATTTCTTATTATATATATTGCATTGAGGGCTTAGGTAGTCTCCTACTCGTGCACTGATAACGTACCGGTTTGCTCTTCAGTATGGGTTTGTTAGCTCAAACTTTCAGTCTGCGGAGTCTTACTCTCGCCGCAGCGACCGAATCGCTACTTGTCATTAAACTCTTCGCTGATTCCTTTCCTAAAGTTTTCAACACAGAGAGTCGCCTGGCTCCTGTAGCCTTGATCTTCGTCGCAAACTACACCCTTGGTGCTCTGTTTTGGGGTCTTCTTTATCCAAGGTTCTTCAGCCCGCTGAGGCATATTCCTGGTCCAAGAGTAAGTAGGCATCCATATGGAATGCTGCAGCAGTTAAAATTATATATCAAAAACTCATCATGTTGATTTAGTCTCTCATCAGCCTCGTCAATAAGACTCTAATTGAGACTAAGAGGCCTTCAGGCGATCTGTTCCTCGATCTTATCAAAAAACACCCCGGTGAAGAGATTCTCAATCTTAGTGCTTTTGATAAGCAAGTATTAATCGCCAAACCACGGATGCTGGCGGATCTGCTGGTCCACAGAGCGTACGACTTCATAAAACCCCCAAAACTCAGCGGGTTTCTGCGTTACGTCCTGGGAGATGGACTTATAATCGTCGAGGGTGATCAGCACAAATTCCTGCGAAAGAATACCATGCCTGCATTTAGCTTCCGACACATCAAGGACTTGTACCCCATGATGTGGACAAAAGCAGTTGCAATGACTGCAACGCTCCGAGAGCAAGCCCTTGAAAGCGCCGGTGGGAAGGACAAAAACACTGGCATTGTTGAGCTCTCAAGCTGGGCGAGTAGGGTTACGCTTGACATCATCGGTATAGCTGGCTTGGGTCGAGAATTCAATATGCTCAAGAAATCAGAAGACCCATTGCTCGACATCTATGAGCAGCTGCTTGAGCCGGCACCCGAAAAGCTAGTCTTCGCCATGTCTTCAATTGCCTTCGGCATCTCTTTCGTTAGATTCCTACCTTGGAAGATGAACAACCTGTTCAAGTATTTAACAGGCCGCCTCAATGAGATCTGTATGCCAATGATACAAGAGAAGAAGGTGGCCATTATCAAAACAGCGGATGATCACTTTGATATTTTGTCACTTCTCATTAAATCCAACAATTTCACTGATAGGGAACTCAAAGACCAACTCCTAACTTTCTTAGCTGCCGGGTGAGTCACTCCTGTATCAGTAAAACTAACTGTACCTAATTAAGAGTTGAGATCTCTGACCTTTTATTTTGGTATAGACATGAAACCACATCATCTGCCCTCACTTGGGCGTGCTATCTACTTGCCAAGCACCCAGACATCCAGGAGAAACTTCGGGAAGAGATCCAGATAGCCATACCAGATGACTCGCCGATCGACAAATTCACTAATCTAGCCGGCATTCTTGAGCAATTGCCTTATATTAATGGCATTATAAATGAAACATTACGTTTATACCCAACGGTGCCTTTGACTTTGCGTCAAGCTGTCCGGGACTCGAATTTAGCAGGCCAAATAATTCCGCAAGGCGTCGTCGTTGTTCTCTCGATGTGGGCAATGAATCGCTCTCTAGAGGTATGGGGTCCAGGCGCTAGCGAGTTCCATCCCGAGCGCTGGATTACCTCCGGCAAGCCTAATACAAACGGCGGCGCCAGTAGCAATTACGAATTCTTGACCTTTCTTCATGGACCGCGAAGCTGCATTGGTCAAGGATTCGCTAGAGCTGAGATGCGGTGTCTCTTGGCTTCTATGATACGCACCTTCTCTTGGGATGTGGCCATGGATGAGGCTAAAATTGTGCCTCGAGGGGTAATTACCATTAAGCCGGCAAACGGGTTGTATCTAAAACTCAGACCAATAAATCGATGAAGGTGTGTCTTTTTATTTAGTAGCTTTTTAAATAAGCCCTGCATTGGCTTATACTAAGAAGAATAAATTCAGAGAGTAAGTAAGCACTGGCTTCATTCGTCTTACCGGCTTATTTTGTCTAGTTGTATACATTCCGAAGCTAGATTCGGTATCTGAAATAATGAGAATAATACAATCTTGATGTGGGCTAGATCCTAAGTTGCGAATTGGCTTAAACACCAGCCCAAGCATTACGATGTACACTCGATGCTTGTTTTAACGTTATGTGATAAATCCTTGAAGTATTAATAGTTGTATTTAGATTGAAGGATGCGATATAGCGATGCCTTTCTATCACTAGATTTCCTTTAGCTTCTAGTTGAAATGAGTTGGTAGGCCGGTAACTTCCTTTACTTTGGGTTTTCGTTCTTTGCCCTTTGTCGTCTTTACTTCTGTGTGGCCTTATGCTGTTCGGCTATCCGCTGTTCTCTAGCCCTTCGCTTCTCGTCGACCTTCTGCTGAACTTCGGATTTCCATTGTTCCTCGGCCTCTTGTTGCTTATGGGCCTCCTGCTGCTCTTTGGCCGTCCGCTGTTTCTCAGCGTCTTGCTGTTCTTTGATCTGTCATCTATTCTTACAAGAGACGCACTTATGGCCTAGTAGCGACATATGATTATAAAGAGGATCTTCGAAGCAGTTGCACAGATGGTGGGACAGCCTATGGCACCCTTGGACCGTATCTTACTGACGATGATGTTATCTGCGATGTGGAGTCTGGAAGCGCTGACGGGGACATACTCATGATCATAAAGGGGGAATTTCTAGAGTTTTGCGAATTTGGGTAAGAAGAATTTTATTACTTTCGAGTGTCGCAATCCTAACTTTAAAGTTAATTTTTTTTTTAAATATCGTATAAACGTTTAATATACTTATGAAATTAATCGCTTATTTGTTATTAAATCGAATATTTATTTTTGCCGCCATTAATTGGTTTAATTATGCTGTTAAGTCGATTTTTAAAAATACTTAAACTTATGCTTTATTAACTATTAAATATTTTATTACGCTAAAATTTAATATAAAAATGGCGTAAAAAAGTATATAATCGTTATTATCACAATAATTTATATACGTAAATATATATTTTTAAGCTTATTAAACTATATAATTATATACGCAATAATCCCTGTTTTTGTTATTTTTTAATATTAATAACGTTAGCTGTTTTGTTATTTTTAAAATATTATTTTTAACATTAAGTTTGATTTTGTTATAATATGCTAAATATTAAACTATATCTTTATTTTTAATAAAATTTTGCTGTTATTAAAAACGGCGGCGTTAATTATTTTTATCGTAACGCATTTTTTACGTAAATGGGCTATATAAGCAAATAGGCTGCTTTTTAAACTTTTATATATATATATATATAAATAATTTAATAATAATATATATAATTAATTTAAATTAATTAAATTTTAATTTATTATACGTTTTTATATTTTTTTAATAAGTTTATATATTATAGCTAAATTTATTATAAATTTTATAGCCCTAAGTGCAAATTTTTTATTTAATTACGTTTTTAAATGCCCTTAAATTTTTTCTTTTTATATAATAAAAGATTTTTTATTTTATAATAAGGTTTATTCTATAAAATAATATTAATTAAATTTATAATTAGTTGTACGAAATATTACAAATTTTTATTTTTTAATAACGCAAAATAATGTAAAACGTTAATTATAGTATACGTTATTTAAATTATAGTTTTTATATTATATATTTATTTTAATATATTAAAATAGTAAATTAGTTTTAATTAAATTATTTTAAGTAATATATTATAGAATAAAAGTAAAAGTTTAATTTATATATTTTGAATTATATAATATTAATTTTGCTTTTTAAAAACTTTTATACATATTATTAAAACTTACTGACGCGTTAAACGCGTAAAAAAACGCGGTGAAAATTCCACCCCCCCCCCCCAATATATATAATATAATTTTATATTAAATATTTAATATTAAAAAGCTAAAGTTTATAAGAAAAATATAAAAACCGGTAAAAAATAATAATATTATAATTTTTATAATTTAGTTTAAATTTAATTAAATAATTGTTTTTATAACTATTAAAAATAAATAAATAATATTTTTTTACATAGTATTTTATATATTTATTATATTATTTTATTTATTAAGCTTTCTTTATATATTACTTAATTATTTTTTAATATTTTAATTTTTTAATTACCGGGTAATTTACTATTTTTATATTAGAATAATAAATATTTCTGTTTTGCTAAAATAATATAAAATAATACAATATAATTATATATTAATACAATTTAAATTATTTGATTATTAAACATTTCATTTTTATATATAATTACATATAATTTTATTAAAGTTATAAATATTTTTTGTTTAATTCTTCTTTTATAATTATATTTTATATAAAAACGAATTAAACGTAATATTTAATCCGATTTTTGTTTAAATTTATTAATAATCGATTTAAAAATTAAATTAAATTTTAATAAATAATATAAAACCTTTTATTTGTTAAATAGAAATCGTATAAAATATATTATATAATTTAATAACGCGTTAAAAAAAACCAAAGTTATCTTTATAAACTTATAAAATAAGTTATATATTAACTTTTTTATAAAGTTTAATTATTATTATTAATAAAAAAACAAATTTATTATATACCTATAAAATTTTTAAAAAAGTGGCCTATTTATTTATATAGCTAATTTATATAAAAGAAATGAATATACTATAATTTATAATTAAGCTTTTTATAAATAAAATATATTTCTTAATTAAAATAATAATTGCTATACCTTTTCTTTTAAAAATAAAACCTTTTTGTTAAATATTGCTATATCTTTTTTATAGCGAATAGTTGTTTTAATAAATGTTTTGTTTTTAAAATTTATTTTAGTCGCTTTTTTTACGGCTTTTATTATACAAATTATATTTTTTATAGCTATAATACGTGCTAAATCTATTATTTTTTATTATATTAATATTAATATTATTAGAAAATATATATTTAAAATAATAAATAAGGCTGTAAATATAATTTTTATACTTTTTGAAAAAACATTTATATAGCTTATACTAATTTAAATTTATTAGTATATATACGTAATACGTTATTTTAAAACGTAACTCTTTATTTTTATTTTTAATTAAAAGTTTTTTTAGCATAAACATAATATATTATATATAAATTATAATATTTTTATAAGCTTTTTCTAATAATTGTCATTAGCTATTTTGATTGGTAAAGAGACCTTAGGGTTGTGAAGTATATTCTATGTTGCGATGGGGAAGACTGGGAATATCCACACATCCCGCAAGGATGTACAAGATATTCCAGCTTCCCTTATCTAATCAACGTATCTAATCTACACGTGACCGATGGGTCTTGCGAACCCCTCTTAACACTTTATACTAAATGCCAGGCAGACAAAAGGCTTTTATTGCCTTTAATAGACCTATTTAGGCTATTTTAATTAAATCGGACTTTTTAAGGCCGTTTGCGCTTTTTTTAAGTTAAATAATTAAATTAGCTTTTTTAACCTTTTTCTTTTTTAAAAAAACGCTTTTTTTTTTAATTTAATATTCGTTTAACAATGCTTTTAAATAACGCAATTACTATTTTAATTTTTACTAATTATTTTTATAGCTATAGCTTTTTTATTTAATTAAATAATTGTACTTTAATTTTGTTTAATTAAAATAGTAATTAAAACTAATTTTAATTTTATATAAATTTTCGTTTTTCTTTTTTTTTCAAAAAATCGCTTTAATTATTTTTAACAAAACTTAAAGCTAATATCATACGATAAAAAAGATCTTTTTTTTTTTTTTTAAATAAGCGATAAATATATTATTAAAATAATAAATTAAATATTAAAAGCTTTAAATCGGTTTAATTTATAAGCTAACTTTTTTATTTTAGATTTAATTTTTTAAATAGTTTGCTAAGCAAGTAATATTTATAATAAAACTTAAAATAAACCTTATTTTTTATATTAAATTCGATAAAACGATATTATATATTATAATATTATTTAATATATATAATTATAAAGTTTATAGCTGACTCTGCATTTTTACGCAAATACTTTTTTAAAAAGCGCAATTTGTATAACGTAATTTTTATTTATATTAATACGTTACTTAAATTAAATAATTTAAATTTAAATAACTATTGATAAAGTATAAATTAAATAAATTTAAAATACGCGCCATTAAGATTTTATTGTAAAAGTAATAATATGTTTATTTATATTTTTGTTAAAATTTATATAAATATAATATTTAATAGCTATTTTTACGGTTTAATTTTTTTTTTTTCGAAAAAACCGTTTTTTAAAAAATAATATATTATTATTATTAATAGTTTTGCGCTAAAAGTTTTTTACAATTTCTTTTAAAATTCGGAAATAAATTTATAGTTTTAATCGAAAATAATATTAATAAAAATACTTTAATCGGCTAATAATAGCATTTTAATTTATGTAATGCTTTAATTTTTAGTAATATATTTTTTATTACTAAAAATAAGCAAAAATTCTTTAAACGTAGTGCAAATTATTATTATTAAAATATTATAACAATGTTTATTTTTCTTTTTTAATTGCTAAAGCGTATTAGCTAATAATATTACGAATAATTTTATATTAAAATCTATAACTATTGTTTTTTTCGGCTTGCCGTTTTTTAAACGTATTAACTAATAATTATTTAATAGCTTTTTTTATTTGTCTGATAACAATTATATATATAATAATATGCGACGTATTTTTTGATTTTATACGTTTTTTTATTAATTAAATATTTATTAAACTTTCTAAATATTTAGTGAAGTTTAAAATAATCCTTATTATCGTAAGCTATTGCGACAAACTTTTATATAAAATTTTTAAATGTATATAATTTATATTTATTACATTTATTAATATAATAAAGTAAATTTTTTACGATTATAAATTAATAACCGGGCTTTAAAATATTATCGGCGTTTTTGGCGTTTTTTTTGTAATGATTTAATTATTTTTTTATATTTTATATTTGCTATGTAAACTATTTAAACCCGGTTTTTTAAAGTTTTATTTACAATAATTTTTATAACTAATTATATTTAGTTTAAAATAAACTTTTCGTTTATATGTTTAATTTTGCTATTAAGTTTAATTTTATTATAAATTATTTTTAATTAATTTAAAACGTTAAATATAAAATTTAATCGTTTAAAAACGTAATATATTTAAAAACCGTGTTAAAATAAGTAAATTAATCCGTTTTATAAACGCTTATTTGTGCGATTTATAAATATAATATTAAGATTGGTTTAATTTATAATTTTTTTATCGCTAAATAGTTTATTAATATAATTATAAGTTTATAATATATTTTGATTATAATGTAAAAACGTTTATAAACTTAAATTATACAAGCTATTTTTAATCGAAAAATTTATATTATATTTTAAATTAAAATAAATAACGGGTAAAAAATATTACTAAGTAAAACTAGTTATTTAAAATTGCCGTTTCGGGTTTTTATTAATAATTGTTTTTTAAGTAAAATATTATAATTTTATAGCTAACGCATTTTTTACTTAAATAGGACACTTAATTAAATGGGCTACTTTTTAAACCTTTTTACGTATATTTGCAAATAATCTAATAATAATATATCCGATTAATTTAAACTAGTTAAATTTTTATTCGCTAAACCTGTTTATACTATTTTAATAAGTGTGCGCATTATAGCTACGTTTATTATAAGTTTTATCGCACCCGACGCAAGTTTTTTTTTTTTTTTATAAAACGAACAAACCGACGAATAACCCGACGAACGAATTGAAAATATAAACAATTAATTTAAATTAGTTAAATTTTTATTCGCTAAACTTGTTTATACTATTCCGACAAGTTTGCATATTATAGCTACGTTTACTGCAAGTTTTATAGCACCCGACGCGAGTTTTTTTCTTTTCGTACGACAAACGAACCAATAAACGAACGGATGAATAGCCCGATAAACGAACCGAAAATATAAACAATTAATTCGAATTAATTAAATTCCTATTCGCTAAACCTGTTTATATTATTCCGACAAGTTTACGTATTATAATTACGTTTGCTACAAATTTTATAGCACCCGACGTAAGTTTTGACGCAAGTTTCGACGCAAATTTTAACGCATGTTTTAACGCGAGTTTTTTTCCTTTTCGTACGATAAATAAACCGACGAACGAGCCGACAAACCTATATAACTACGTATTTAAAAGCCCGTAAATTTTTTGCCTTTTATATAATAACAATTGTTCGTTTTATATAAGTTTATTGGTTCGTTCGTTGTATAAAAAGAAAAAAAACTCGCGTCGGGTGCTATAAAACTTGCAGCAAACGTAGCTATAATGCGCGAACTTGTCGGAATAGTATAAACAGGTCTAGCGAATAAAAATTTAACTAGTTTAAATTAATTGAATATGTTGTTGTTAGATTATTTACGAATATACGTACAAAGGTCTAGAAAGTGGCCCATTTAATTAGGTGTCCCATTTAAGTGGGAAATGCGTTACGTTTAATCGAGCTATTTATTTGCATAAATAACTGCTTTTCGAAGTTATAATATTAAAACGTTATATTTTTATAAATTAAACTTTATACTGTTTTAGAAAACATTATTTTAGCATTTATTAATTTTTAATATTTTAAGCGTATATATATATATATATATATATTTTAAAGTTTCCGATAAATATTTTATTAAACTTTCGTTTTTTATTAAGCAACGCGGTTTTTTTTTTACAAAAGGTTAATGTATTATATATAATATATATAAAAATTATTAAACTTTTTAGCTATAATAAATATATTAAAAGCGATTATTTAAAAGCTTAATAATTTAACCGATAAATAATTTAAAAAAAAAACTTTCGGCAATAGCGATATGTTTTTTTTGCAAAAAAAACTAAATATAATACCTAAATGCTTTAAATATTTTGCTTTAATATTGGAAAGAATTACAATATCGTCGATAAATACTTTATAATATATATAATAAATTCGTACTAAACGATTTATAAAACGTTATATATAAATAAGCAAATTTTTAAAATTTATAAACGTTACGGTTAACTGTTTTAAACTTTTTAAACAAACATTTATAAAACGATTTTTATAATTGAAATATACTTTAAATTAATAAAAAAACGATATCGCGTTTATTATAGTAAAACATTTTTTACTATTAATTAAAGCTATTATTTAAGTTTATAGTAATAAAAAACAATTATAAAAAACTGCTATATAGTTTAAAATTTTTAAGTTAATAATTAATTTAAATTTTAATTTATTTTTAATAATACGTTATACAATAAAATAAAAATACGGAAATAAGTTTAGTTTATATATTTATTTTTTATTTTTTTTATTTATATAGCTTATTAAATATTTTATCGCGTTTTTTTTAATTTTTAAAATTTAGCAAATATAAACAATTATTAAATTTATAATTTTGCTATTTTTTAATAAAAAGTATTTTTATTTACTCGTTTCTAAGCATTTTAATAATATTTTAGTTATAAATACGTTTAGCTTAGCGTATATAAACTATTTATTAAAAGTTTAATATTTTAATATATTGGTAAGCTTTTTAAAATTTAAAATAAATAGTATTTTAAAAATTTTTAGACGTTTTAAAAAAAGCTTTAAAAAAACTTCGCAGCGTTATAAAGTTTTTTACGCGTAAATTTATAAAGCAACATATTTATAAAAATTTCGTTTTTTAGTATTTGTACGTTTATTATGTAATACGCATTATTACGCGTTAATATTTTAAAATTGCTAAGTTTTTCAGCCGTTTATTTTTAAAATATTTTAAGTTTACAATTTAATATTAGTTTGTTTTTTTCGTAAATCGGGTTATATACTATATTAATTGCTTTAATATTAAAAACTTTAAATAATGTTTAAAATAAGCCGTTAATTAAATTATATATAACGTTTATTATTAAAATATTAAATACGCATATATAAATATTAGTAAAATTTATTTTATTAGCGGTTTAAACGTTTAAATATAATAATAAAATATTTATAGTTAGTTTTTTAATTATTAATGTAAAATTAAATTTTTAGTTAGCTATATAAATATTTAAAAGCTTAAATATTTGCAGATTTAAAAAAGTTAACGCGCTAATTACGGCTATAGTTACGAAAATAGCCGCTAGGCTTATTATTTTAAAACATTTTTTTAAATTATTTTAATAAATTTAGTATTTATTTGTTTATTAATTAATTTTAATTTTATATTTTTCGGTATTGTTATTTTTTTGAAACTAAAATTAAGTAATACAAAAGTAAGCGCTATGTTAAATTTTATTAACGCGTTAATTTTATTATTACAAATTAAATTAAGTATAAAATTACAATGTATCGAGAATAGTTTATATTAAGCAAATATTGTTATTATTTGTTTAAATTTTAATACTACCTTTTTTCGGAAAATAAATTTTTAAGTATATAAATACGCACGTAGTTAGTTTTTAAAAAAAACTATAAAATCGAAACGTTTAAAAAAAATTAAATAGCTAAAATAATTTAATTAAACGCCCGCAAAATAGAAAAATTTATTGCTTAATAATATAAAAAGCTTGATGTTTTGATTTAATATTTATATTAAATATTTATATTAATTAAGCAGTTTTTGCTATTTTTTCGTTATATAAAAAGTAAATATAGCTTAAATCATATATTATATTTTGCTTTTTTTTAATTTTTTAGACTTGTTTTTTTTAACATTATATCGTATTTAAATATATTAAAAAGTTTACGCGTAATTAAGCTTTGTTTTATGCCTATATTTATATAAATATTTAATTTAAGCTTTTTTTAAAATCCTCGCGTAGGTATTTTTAAATAAAAATACGGTAGTTTTGATATTTTCTTTTTTATATTATTTACTAAACTTAATACGTCGAATATAAAAAAATCTTTTATTTTTTTATCGACTAATACGTTTAAAGCGTTATTTATTAAATACGC
Organism: Xylariaceae sp. FL1651; assembly: GCA_025201745.1. Taxonomy (NCBI): domain Eukaryota; kingdom Fungi; phylum Ascomycota; class Sordariomycetes; order Xylariales; family Xylariaceae; species Xylariaceae sp. FL1651. The sequence goes on along the minus strand of MU624308.1, from coordinate 60,278 downwards.
AGCGTTAAATATTTTAAACTAGTACTTTTTTTAAATATTTAATTAACTTATTACGCAAGTTGAAAATAGCCTAATAATATTAATAAATATAATATATAAAATTAAATTGTTTTTTTAATATATTTATTTGGCTTTTTATTATACGTTTATATATATTTATTTTCTAGCCTTTAACATTGAAAGTACTTTTACAATATTTACATATAACGGTTTAGTCGATAATAATATATACGTTATTAAAATTTAATTTAAAGTTAAAATTTAAACTCGGCGATATAAACGGTAATATATTGGATTTATTATTATTATCGCTAATATAATATATTTATTTGTTATTACGTTTTTTATTACGCTTATTTTTACCGTACTATTTATCGTATTTCTTTTTTGTTTTTTAACTAGGTTTATTATATTTTTTTTTTGCTTTTTGCTGTTTTTGTCGCCTTTTTAATTATAAAAACGTTTAAATTGTTTATTAAAACTTTTTTTTACGATTAAATTTATAATTATTTTAATTACGTCGCAAACGAGTTTTTTTATAACAAGCGATCAATTTTTCAAGCCGCTGCTAAAAGCATTAGTTTAGCGTTTATACTAATGTTTATATATATAAATTTTATTTAAATATTTCTGGTATAAATAAATATATTTTAATATTAAAATTTATAAATGTTTAAATTTATATTATAATATTTTGCTAATTTACGTTTTTATTATTTAACGTTTTTATAGCTTTTGCATAGCAAATTCTTTGTTAAATCAATTTTTTTAATTGTTAATTTAAACTTGTTAAACTTTTTTATTACTATACCCGGTAATATAAAAATCTTTTTTTTAAATCGTTAATATATTTTTGTAATCTTTTTGCTTATATTTCAGCTTTTTTTTTAAAATAAGTTTATTTATTTACTATAATATAGCTTTTGTTAGTAAATAAAGTAAAAAATATTTTAATAATTCTTTTTTTATATATTATTTTCGTTATAAAGTTTTCGAAAAACGGTATTATACGTTTAGTAAAAACTTTAATATTTGTAAATATTATTAACGTTTTTTTCGTTATTATATTTTCTTTTTTTAAATCGCATTAATTTAAGCTAAATATTCTAGTATCGTTTTTTTAATATAATACGCGCCGCTTATAAAGCTATTAATGCTTTTAATAAAATTATTATTTATATTATTTTTTAAAATATTATCGCGATATTTTTTATTACCGTTGCTGTTTAGTTTATCGGGCGGATTATTTATTAAACTATACAGCAGATTACAAAATAAATTATATACTAGTTTACGTTTAATATTAAAATTATTATTGTTAAAATTATTTTTAAATTAAACTTTAGTATTTAAACTATAAAATATTAATTACGTATTATTTACAGCTAGTTATATAACGTTAAATATATAAAAAGTTTATTATAATTAAAACTTTTTATTAACGTATTTATTGCATTAATTAAACAATTTAGTTAATTTATATTTAGCGTTAATATTATTTTTAATAAAAACGAAAATTAAATAGTTAGTTTAATTTAATTTAACGCCGTTAACTAACCGTAAAAAATTTTTAAAAAATTATTTCAGCATTAGTTTTCAAATTTATTTTCGCGGCTAATTTATTTATAAAAATATATATTTTATTTAATTTAAAGTTATTGTCGTTAATAAATTTACGTTTTAATGCTATAATATTTTTATAATATTATTCAGCGATTATATTAACGATTAAATTATCCTATAAAACCATATTATTTAAAAATACATTATTTAACAAAAGTATAAACAGTTCTGCAAGTTTAAAAATATTATTTATTAACATAAATAATATTTTTTATACAGCTGTTATTATATTTTAATACAAAGTAAATATAGTTTAATATTAAAGAGCTAGTTTATTAAATAATATTTTTGATAATTTTTTTTGCGTTTAAATTACAAAATTTAGTCGTTTATTAGTTTTTTTGTTTTATTTACGTATTTTATTATTTATTTTTCTTATTTCTGCAAATTATTTGCAAACTATAACTATATAAACGTTTAAATTAGCCGATATATCGTGAACCTTTTTTATAAAAATGTTTATTTTTTTTAAATTATTTTATTATTACTTTATTTAAAAAATAATTATAAATTAAGTTTAAGTTTAGTTATTAACGTTTTTAATTATTTCTTAGCTATATTTTTACTTTTACTTTCGTATTTAAACGTTATTATATTAGTACGCGCTATTTTAGTAAATTTCTTTGATAAACTATTGCGTTTTAATAAAATTTATCAAATTTATTAAATAAGTATTTATTAAATATATTATTATTATAACTATTATTAAACTTAGCTATAATATTAAAATATCGGGGATAAAATATTATCGGGTATTAATAAAAAAAGTTATAAAAAATAATAAAAACAAATACGTAAAATAATAATAATAATAAAAAAAGCGTTAAAACCAAAAAAAAGGTTGCTTTTTATAAGTGTATTTTCATAAAATACTTTACAGTAAATGTTAAAATAACTAATTTACTTAAATAAATTAATAATAAATTTTTATAATAAATACTTTTTCGAATAATATTATTTATATTAAATACGTAATGCATTAATAATAAGTCTATAATTTTAGGTTTATGCCCGTTATTTAAAATTAATGCTTAATATAGTTAATGCGTATTATTAATATATAATACCTAAAATATAAATTATACTTATATTAAATATAATATAATAATATGTTGCAAAATAAAAAAAACGTATATAAATATGCTTTAAATATTTGCGCAATTTATTTAAAATAAAATGTACTAATTTAAAACTATTTTAGCATCAGCGTTAATTATTAAAAAACTTTAAGACCTAGATCCGGTTGGTGTTAAAAATAAAAAGTAACTATTTAATTATACTATTATTTATATTATATTTATAAACGTTGTAATCGTTGCGTAATATATTAAAAAAGTTTAAATATATTAATAAAAGTTTTTAAATTACGGGCTAAATAAAAAATAGTTAAACAAAACAAAGCTCCCTACTTTTACTTAATTTTTATTAGCAATACGCAGTTTAATTAAAATAAAGCGTATTATTTTTAAAGTTTTATAGCAAATTACAGTTTAAAAAAACAAATTAAAGCTGCTATAAAATAGTTAATTTAGCTATTACGGCCACGGCAAATTTGTTAAAAAACCTTGCGACCAAATGGCGATTTTAAGCTGAAACTAAAAATAGCGACCGTTTTAAATATAGTTTAGTTAAAATAAAACATTTAAAACAAGCCGTCGTATTTTAAAAGTCCGAAAAAAAAAAGTAACTAAAGTATAAAAATCGCAATATACGTTCACCTTACAATTTAATAAAAAGACCTTAAGGTTGTAAAGTATATTTTATATTACGATAAAGAAGACTGGCAATATTTAAATATCTCGCAAAGATGTGTAAAATATTCCAGCTTTTTTTATTTAATCAACGTATTTAATCTACACGTAACCGGTACGTCTTGCGGACCCCTTTTAACACTTTGTATTATTAATATAAATTATTAAATTTTAATCGTTTAAATTATAACTTCAATTAATTTTAATATTAAAAAATTTTATTATAGCGTCTTTATTTCTTTAAAATGTTAACTTAGTTTTATAATATAAAAATAATATATTTATGCTTTGTTTTTTAAATATTAAAAAGAAATAGCGTAAAATTAAATTTATATAACGTATCCCCTATTTAAATAAGCTACTTTTTAAACTTTCATATATATATTTGCAAATAATTTAATAATAATATATCCGATTCATTTAAACTAGTTAAATTTTTATTTGCTAAACTTGATTATATTATTCCGATAAGTTCGCGTATTATCGCTGCGTTTGCTGCAAGTTTTATGGCACTTGACGCGCGTTTTTTTTTTTTTTTTTTTCATACGACGAACAAATTAACGAATAACCCAATGAACGAACCGATAAACCTATATAAAACGAATAATTATTTATTATATAAAAAGCCAAAAATTTACGGGCTTTGCGGGCTTTGTAAGCGTTAAAAAACGTGGTTATATAAGTTTGTCGGCTCGTTTGTCGGTTTGTTTATTGTATTAAAAGGAAGAAAATTTGCGTTAAAATTTGCGTCAAGACTTGCGTTAAAATTTACGTCGAAATTTGCGTCGGGTGCTATAAAATTTATAATAAAGGTACCTATAATACGTAAATTTGTCGAAATAATATAAATAAGTTTAGCGAATAAAAATTTAATTAATTCGAATTAATTGTTTATATTTTTAGTTCGTTTGTCAGGTTATTTGTTAGTTTATTTATCGTACGAGAAAAAAAAAAATTCGCGTCGGGTGTTATAAAATTTATAACAAACGTAGCTATAATACGCGAACTTATCGGAATAGTATAAATAAGTTTAGCAAATAAAAATTTAACTAGTTTAGATTAATCGGATATGTTGTTGTTAAATTATTTGCAAATATACCTATGAAGGTTTAAAAAGTGGCCCATTTAATTAAGTGGCCTATTAAGTAAGAGATACGTTAATGCCGAAAAAATAATAAATTTCTAATATATTTCATATTTTATATTTAAAATTATTATACACGTTATTTATATTCAATTTATTATTCTTTTATTCTTTTAAATTTTAATTAATAATTCGCCGTTAAATTTTAAATTTATTATATTTTTTAATAGCAATTTAAAACAAACGTTTTGATATATTTAAAAGACTTTACGATAAAAAACAGGTTAATTATTTTGAAAATTAATATATAAACCGGTATTTAAGTTAAATATAAGGTTAATAAAACGGATTTTTTTTCCCCGCTACTGTTTTAATTAAAATAACTTAAATTATATTTTGTAAAATAGTTGTTTAATAATTGTTTAATTAGAAAATTTTTGAAACTATTAATATTTTAGCTATTTTTAATATTATTAGTAATATTAATATTATAGTTATAATTTTCATTATTTATAATTTTTTAATTAAATTTAAACTATTTAAATTTTAAGCTGTTAAAAATCTCTTTAATTAGGTTATTTAATTTATTTTATTAGCTGTCTTCTTTTTTTTTAAAAAATAGCTTTGTTAATTTACGGAATTTTTTTTATTTCGGGTAATATTTTTTTTTAAAAATTCTTATGTATAAAGTACTTTTTTATTTTCCGTAAACATTTCATCGTCGGAAATATTATTTTATACCAACGGCTAGATTATTAAATCGTTTGAAGTTTCTTTTTATACTATTACGTAAACTTAATAAGAAATTCTTTTATAAAAACATCGTCAATTAAGTTTTATTATATATATAAAACAAATTTACTAATTATATATATAACTCTTTTAATTTTTAAAACATTAATAAAATCGTTAACATTTTTGCTAATTTTTTTACAATTAGAAATATTTTCTTATTGACTTTTATTATTAATATAATTTGTTTAACAATTAAAAATGTTTTAAATATTTTGATAAATATAAAAATAAAAATTGCTTAATTTATATAATTTAATATTTAAATAAATACCGGCTTAATAATATTAATACTAATAAACGCTTTGCTAATAATTTTATTAAAACTACTTTAATAATGGATGCAAATAATTCTTTAATAATAGTTTTTTAATATGTTTAGACATTTTGGTTGTGGAAAAGTTTTGTGGACGCAATATAACGTAATTAAAAAAACAAATAAATTGTTTATTTATTAAAAAAAAACTTTTTTTATCGCAAAAAACTTTCTAATTTAATATTTACCGTATTATAAAAACGTTGCAAAAACTTATTATTTATTAAACTTTCACGTTAAAAACTAAAAATCAGGTTGTAAAAATAAGGTTTTTTTTTCGTAATATATATTTATGTTCGAAACTTAAATTAAATTAACTAATTTTTAAAATAAACGGTTTTTTATACTAATTTATATTATTAAAAAATATATAATATTAATTAATACTAAATAATTATTAGATATATATATATATATATAAAATATTAAAACATAATTTATTAAAATAAAAAACCTTTTTATATAGCTTTAGTTTAACTAAATAAATAATTAGCTATTTTTGCTATTTTAAAAAAAAAATCTTTTAAATAAATCTGTTAAATACTTTATTTAAAATTTAATTAAATTTTTTTGTTTTTTAATTAATAGTAATAATAATAACAATTAAACTATTTTTTATAATTATTATTTTTTGTTTACGCCTGCTTTTTATTAATTTAGCTTAGTTTAAAAAAACTAATTAACGATAAAAAAAACTATAAATATTAAGCTTTTAATAATAAAAAAATTGTAAGAACTAAATTTATAATAATTAAACTTTAAGGAATATAAAATATAAATGCAGACCTATCGGATAATTAAAGCAAAGATTTTTAAGCTATATGCTAGGTCTATGCTTCCGTAAATCGTATAATTCTTTATCTCCCACTAATAAGCGCATTAAATGCTCTCCGCTAATACCGCGGTATTGTATTATGCAGAGCTTTGTTTGGAATGTCCAGTTTTTAAGCGAAATGCATTTGCTCCCAAAATCTTGCTTTAAAATCGTATGTCCTAATTCTATAGACATACGTTTGCTTAACAAAAACCCTTTTGTCCAAGTCTTCGTCGTTACGAATGGCTAGGGGAAATCGAGAGACTCTAGACAGCATAGCAATATCGCGTACACAAATTATGTATGGTACTAGCGCAAGTCGACCGCCCTTGGTCTTTGCTACGCGATAACAAAATGCCACTTTAAAAAGCTTAAGCAAGGGCCATAGTTCACAGGCCATTGGTTTACGGGCTACCTGGCCGGCCTATTCTACGACACGGTATACATGTTATTATAAAGCTATTTGTTTAGCTGATATTTATCACTTTAACCTAGTTATTAATTAATATATATAATAATATATAATTTAATTTTTAAAGCTTTAAAATTTTAAAAACAATAGTTTTTAGCTTTTTTAACATATGATAATTTCTAATTTCGTTTTTATTCTTATTTTTATGTTTTAACTGCTATTATATTATATAAATACTAGCTATAATTTTAAATTCCTTTTTTAAATATTAGTTTAATATTAATATATTATAAGTTATTTTATATTATAGTTTATTTTATGTTATAGTTTATTTTATATTATAGTTTATTTTATATTCTTAGTTTAATTATAAAATATTTTATTTAAAACTTTAATTAAGCTATTTTATTTATTTTTTAAAATAAAATTTTGCTATCTTTTTTAGTAAATACCTATTATAAAAATATTTTAAACTATTTAATTATGAGCGGGTGTTTTAATAAATATTTAAATTTATAACTAAACGATATTTGTTATAATATTATATATTTAAATTATAATAGTTTAAAAGAATTTGTAAATATATTTTAACCGTTTTTTCAAGCTTATTTGCTAAATTAAAAATAATTATATAATTATTTTTAATTTAGCAATAATGATACAGTGCCACAAGTAGGGTGCAGCTATATAGGCTATATTAAGACAAAAACCACCTAACTAGTACGTCTTCTGACGGCTGGTATCCTATTTGCAGCTGTCAAACAGATTGACCAGCCGTCAGGCTATTGTTCATTATTTTGGTGAATGGTGGGATAATTACCCGGTAAATGGAATACCTAAGGTATTTATGTACCCCACTAATCTTTGCCTATATATTTCTGTACTGCAGCTGTTAAATAAATCCCCTCTTTTTTTTCTTATCTTAGTCATTTTGTAAAAAAGATACGGTAAATTTCGTTTTAAAACTAATTGCTAACTTTTAAGCCGTAATAATAACTAAAATTAATTTTATTTGTTTAAGAAGACATTAATTCTTATTTAAAAAAACTAAACTAAATTAAACAAATGATAGCGTGTAATATTACTGAAAAAAATAACGTACTTAACGTTAAACGTTAAATTTACTTTTAATTAAAAAATTTAAATAAAGTAAATAATATTAAACTAAATTATAATAACATTATACATTATAAATTTATTAACTTAGCGTAATTATACGTAAATCGAACTAAAACTATAAGTTATATAAACAATGTTATTAATATAAAAAATATAAATTAAAGTATTATTAAATACTTTTAATAATATGTTTATATAAGCCAAATGTATAAAAATGTTTAATATAACGTAGATTTTTATAATATTTTTAAATTTAAAACAATTCCTTATTTGGTAAACTATATTGTTTATTTATATTGTTTATTTTTAACAGTAAAAGAGTATAAAAACTATAAAAAAATGCGATTAATAAAATTTAGTTCCCTAAATCAATTATAAAATATTTAAAATCATATATTAAAACTTTACATTAAAAAGTTTTTTCTTATATATTTATAAAAATGTGATTAAAAATATATATTAAAATGTTTAAGTTATTTAAAAAAAATTGCGATATAACGTATAATTATATTAAGCTTTTTAATATTAAAATTTAAAAGTTAACTAATAAAAATAGCGATTTAAAAAATAAAATCCGAAAATTAACTGCAAAAGTTTAAAAATTTACTAATAATAGTTCGTTAGTAAAAGAAAAACTTATAAAAAAAGTAAAAAATAATATTAGCAAAGTTTAAAAAGTTTAAATTAAATAACGTGATAAAGAAATGGTGAAGTTAAAAGCGAATAAAATAAATATTAATAATATTTAAGCTAATTAGTTAAAAAAAATATACAAAAAATTTACAGCGTTAAAAAATAACATGGTTAATATATTAAAAAACGATCAATTAAAAGCGATAAGTAAATTATTTTAAAGTTAAGTTATATTGATACAAAAATAGTGGGGACCCACTGGTTAGGTGGTTCTTGTCTTAATACAGCTTATATAGCTGCACCCCCCTTGTGGCACCGTATTATATATTAAAAGTAGTTTTTATTATTTAATTAAAGTTTTAGACCTGCTTATTTTTATTAATGAAAAGTTTACTAAAGATAAAGTAAATGTTAATTTTAATCATTAGTTTATATTATTTTAAAGAAAAAAAAATAACGCCGATTATTACGTTACGAAAAATTAAAAAATTGATTATATTATTAAAAAGGTCGGTGGTAAAGCGTTTAAAAATTTAATGTTATTTTTAAATAACGAAAACAGCGAACTTTTTTAAAATAGCGTAGAAAGTAATTATTTATTTAAACGAATAATATTATAATTTAAAAATATATAAAAAAACGCGTAAAATATTTAAAAACTTAAAAATAAAGCCGACTAACGCTTTTATTATATTTTATATAAAATTTATAAAATTAGTAAATAAAATATATATTTTAATCAATAATTATAAACAAAAAATATAAAACCGTTTGTTTATGTATTTTAATAAAATTTATATCAATAAATACTATAACGAATTAATAAAGTTTTCGGACTTTTGCGATTATATCAGCCGTTATAATTATTAATAGCGCAAAAATTATATTATACAATAAACATAACGCGAAAAAAATAGCGAAAAATGATAAACTATTTATTAAACTAGCTAACGGTAATAAAAACGGCGGTAATATTAAATTAAATACTTTTAAGGTTAAAAACATTACGTTTTTTAAATATTATAAAGTTTTAATAAGAAGAATTTTAGTAAATAAAAAAAAGTTATGTATAAAACTAATTTTTAATTAAGCTAAACGATTTGATTTATTAAAATAATATTTTATTTATTATAAATAAAAATATTAAAACTTTATATACTTATATAACGTAAAATATGTTAATTTATTAAAAATGCGTTTTAAATAATAATTAATTTAGTAAAAAATGATATTTAAAATTATTAAATTTTATGTTAAGATATATATATTAATATTTAAATTAAAATATTATAATTAAATTTTGGTTATTTTCTTTCGGATTTTTAAAAGGAGATTTTTCATTAATAAATTTATTTTAATTATAAAAGTTCTAGCCGATATAAAAATGAATGTTTATTTATTTATTAATATGGAATTTATTATATAAATAATAAAATGTTATCAAATAAAGCAAATATAAAGTTTTAAATTTACGGTTGTAGTTAAATATAATTGTAAAATTATATAAATAGTTAATATTGTTTTGCAAATACATTTGTAAATATAAAAACGAACGATATTTAATGTTTTAACATTAATATTTAAAATAAAATATAATATTATTACCGGCAAAAGGTTTTTTAGATTTTATAATATTTTAGTAAATAGTTAACAAAAGCGATTTTTTTTTTTTTAATAATTAAACTTTTAATATTTTTATTTGAAAACTTAATATAAATAAAGCTAAAATCATTTTAAAATATTTAAAATATAATAAAAGTATACGACGATAAAATTAAACCTTTCGATATTATTTACTTAAATCCGAAAATGCATTTAAAAATATATTATTAAATTAAAAAAGTTGAAAATTCTTTTTTTTTTTTAATTTAGTCTAAAATATTTAAAAAATACCACTTTTTCAGTTTAAAAAAATGTTTATTAGTTTATAATTATCATAAGTTTTTTTTATTAAAAAAATAGTATTTTAAAAAAAATAATAGCATATACCGTGTATTTTTTACTAAAATAATTACGAATAATTTACGTTTATTTTAAAATATATTAAAATGGAAAACTAATTTAATAAAAACGTTATATGAACCAATTAATACAGTTTTTATAAACTTTACCAAAATTTTATTTTATAATATAAATATTTATTTATATCTTATTCGGTAAAATAATATTAAAGTATATAAAATTGTTATTTTATATAAAATTAAATAAATAATTAAATATAAAAAGCGTAAAAAAAATAAACTATTATTAAAAAATAAAAAAAGTTATGAAAGTTAATTTTAAAAGTAATTTTTAAATAATATTATAAATATTTCGACGTTTTTAATAGAGTAATATTTAACGAACTAATATTTTATCGATTAAGCATAAACTATTATATCAAATTAAACGGATCGTTAAAAATATTAAAGTATAATGTTTTATATAAAATAAGGTTTAAAAAAATAAAAATATATTATAAATATATTACCGAAAATTTAGCAAAAAGTTTTATTAAACTAATTAATATAATATAAATTGCGTTAATATTTTTTGTTTATAAAGTTAAAGTTTTTTTTTAAAAGAAAAATCAATATTTATTACTAGTAATTAATAAAATAATAGTAAAATTAGCTAAAACTAAAATATATATTAAAATCGATATTTATTAAGCTTTTTATAAAATATATATAGCAAAAAAAAAAAACAAAAACTTAATAGTTTTTTATACGCGATATAAAGTTTATTAATTTAAAATGTTATTTTTTAAACTAGTAAATAAATAAGCGACATTTTAACGATACATTAATGATATATTAAAAAAATATTTTAATTTATTTAAATAATAAATTAAAATATAAATATTATATAAATAAAGTTTTAGTTTAGCTAAAAAAAGCCGGCTTATAAGCCGATTTTAATAAATGTAAATTTTATATGAGAAAAGCTTTTTTTTAGAAATTTATTATTAGTTTTAAAAATGTTAAAACCGATTTATTAAACATTAAAATAGTTAAATGTTAAAAAAACTTGGCGAAAAAAAAAAGCCGTAGTATAAAAAGTAAAATTGTTTTTAAGTTTTTATAATTTTTACATTAAATTTATTAAAATTTATAAAAGAATAATGAAACTATTAAACAAATTAATTTATATTAATGCTATATTAAACTAGTTTAAAGCTTATTAAAACGTATTTAATAAAATATATCCGGTTTTAACAGAAATTCTTATACGAAAACATTTTTTATACGATTTAAAAATTAAATTAAAAACTAACGAGTTTAATAAAATAGTTTTAAATATATTAATATAATGCGATAATTTTAAAAATAATTAAAAGCTTATTACGTTTTGTTTAAAAATTTTATATACTATTACGCTATATTATAAAATTTATAAAAAAAAATGCTAGCCGTTGTAAAAAAACTATTTTATTAACACTTTAAATTAATAGGTTTATAATACGCGTAATTATTTATACTAATTATTAATTATAAAATATTTAAATATTTTAGTATAAAAAGATGTTAAATTTACAATAAGCCGAATAGGCTAAATTAATATTTTATTATAATTTTATAATTATTTACCGTTTAGGTTTAATAAATATTTTTGCGAATATTTTGTTTAAATTTACGAAAGATTTTATAATATAAAATAAAGGCGTAATAAAAAACATATTATTATAATATTTTGTTTAATAAGCGCTATGTTTAAAAATAATATTATATTATACGTATTAAACGATATGCAAATTTTGCTTATATTAGCTAAAAAACTAAAAATTTTTAACTAAACGATATTATATATACTAAACAATATATAACTGCTATTTATATTTAATATAGCGTTAATAAACGCGTTATTAAAAGTTAACCGAAAAAATGTAAGTTTAAAAAAGCACCGTATTATTATATGTTTAAAAAGAAAATTTAATTTTGCTATATTTAAAATTTTATATACGTATTATAAACGTTTAATAATATTAAATATTTAAAACTTAAAAATTAAAATTATCGAAAAAACATACAATCGTTTAGCGAACGTTTATTTAAAACAAAATAAAACAAAAATTTTTATAATTTATCGTTATTAATAGCTAAAAATAACGAAGAATATTGACCGTTATATCGCTAATTACTATTACCGGGCGGCAAAAGTATTTTAAAACAAAATTTTAAAGTTGTTAATATTTTTTTTAATATTTAAATATATTTAGTAATATATAATAATAAACTTTAAACATTAGTTAAATAATAATAAAAAGTATAATATTATTATTATAGTGGTCGATTGTTTTAAAAAAAAATAGCGTAGATAATTTTATATAAAAATACGGCTACAGCGCGCGATATAATATAAATATATTATAAAAGTTTATTAAAAATTTTTAATTAGCCGGAAATATTTATAAATAATAAAAACGTTTAGTTTATTTTAAATTTATAAATAAATTAATAAAAATTTATAAAGTAAAGTGTAATTTTTTATTAGCCAAATATTATTAAACTGTAAGTAAAATAAAAATTATAAATAAATGTATTAGATAATTTTTACGATTATTTATAAACTATTTTTAAAATAATTAATTATTAATTATTTTAGCATTTAACGTAATATATAATTTATTATTTCAAAAAGTACTAACAAAGGGCTTAATAAATATATTTTCTAACTTAAAAGTATTAATAAAGGCTTTAAAATAACGTTTAATAAAAAAGCGATTAATAAAAACGGAAGTATAAATATTTATTTAACGTATTTAAGAGTATATTATTATAGCAAAATAATAAATTTAAGAAGCCTAAAAAAAGATAACCGAATAAGTAAATAAAGCCGGCGATTTTTAGATTTTATAATCGACAGTTACGTATGTATTATTAAAAAAACTAGAATATAAACAACCCGATTTAGTAATAAACTTAATTATTTTATAATTTAATAATATTATAAAATTATCAACGTATAATTAAATAATTTTAATATATTTAAGTTATAATTATTAAACAATTAACGTAATAATTAATAATTATACGTTAATAAATTTAAAATTTATTTAAGTAATTTATTATTAAGTCAAAAATTAAAATGTTTTTAAAAAAAAGGTTATTAATTATTTTTAAAAGAAAAAATTCGAAATAAAATATATTAAATTACTATAAATATGTTATTATAAATTATATTATTAAATTAAATAAAAGAAAAAAAATTTTAATAAATAATAGTATTTTATAATTTATTTAAAAAATCCTGCGTTAAAAGCTTAAAAAATATTATATAAAAAACCTAAACTAAATAAAACTATTAATTTAGTTAATAAAATAGTTAAAAATAGTAGAAAAAAACAAAATACATTTATTTTATGAAAATAATAAAAAAAACGGCTTTAAAAAATTATATAATTAAAAAAAAGGCGTTAAAAAGCCAGGTATTGAAAAAATAAAAATACGAAAACAACTAATCAAATTAATAAATTTATATATATTAATATAATAAATAAAATACAAAGGATATATAAGCTTTTTAACTTAAGCTTATTAGCGTATATTAAGGGCTTTTTTTTATTGCTTAAAAATTAATTTGTGTAAAAATTTTTAGGTTCGATTTTAGTTAAATCTTTACGCTTTGCAAAATTTAAATCCCGAGAGTTTTTAAGTTTAATTTTAATCGAGGTTACGCTTTAATCTTTTTTATTTTTATTTTAATTTTTCTAAGTTTTAGGACGCGATGTTTTGGAGGGGGGGGATTGTGACGGCTAGTGTTCTATTTACAGCTGTTAAACAAATTGACCAGCCGTCAGGCTATTGTTCATTGTCCTGGTGAATAGTGGGACAATTACCTAGTGAATAGAATACCTAAGGTATTTATATACCCCACTAATCCTTGCCTATATATTTTTGTACTGCAGCTGTTAAGTAAATACTTTCCTTTCTTCCTTATTTTAGTTATTTTGTAAGGAATATACGGTAAATTTGGTCTTAAAACCAACTGCTGACTTCCTGGCCGTGATAGGTCCTTATTATTTTCCGTCTTTAATAAGCCTTTAATATATATATTTCTGTTTCGAAAGTTTAGTTTTAACTGCTATATTTACAAGTTGTTAAAAAATAAACTTTTAATTTTTTCTTAACTAATCCGAAGAGTTCATTATTTAATATTTAAAATATATAGTTATAATAAAATCTATAATAAATTATTTATAATTTATTAATTAAACATGTTTAAGAAAAAACCTTGGTTATAATGTATAATTTATAGCTATTATAAATTAAAACTATTTATACGTTATTAAAAAAACTTTATATATATAAAATAAAAATATTTTAAAATTAATTTTAAGCAGTAATATTGTTAATTTATTTTTAAGCGACGTTTTAAACTGCGAATTATTAAATAAACTTATTTTATCGTTTAAAAACTATTATATTTAAAAGTTTTTATTTTTAAAAACTACGCCGTTACAAGCTTTAATAATTTCTTAATAATTGTTGCTAACGCTTTAGCCGATATTTATTTTATTTTAGTTAAACAAACGTTTAGAAAAAATATTTTAACTTTACGGCGCGTTTAATTTATCGAAAAATATATAAATATTTAACGCTTTACCGCTATTTACGTAATTATAGTTAATAATTTTAAAATGTTTACTTAAAAAATATTATTACTAAGAATTCTTTAAAATAATAACTATTAACTAAGCTATATTTTTAAATTTTATAAATATTAACGCAAATTTGTCTTAGTTTAATTAATAATTTAATAAATTAATTTAGCTTTTATACATAATAATAAAATTTGCTAATTAATATTAACCTTTTTTTTAAAAATAAATATATTAACAAAACGGCGGTAAAAAATAGTACGTAAAATGTTTTATTTAATAGCCGCTTTATAAACCAGTATTTTAAATATCAAAGTTTAAAGCGCAGCTTACGTATATAATTAAGCGTTTTTTAATATAATAAATAAATAAAAAAATAATAATAATAAAATAAAATTTTAACGAAAATTAGCAGAGTATTTATAAATAAAAATCGGTAAGATAGTCGGTATACAAGGCATTTTAGACGGGTTGGGCGATATAGCCCGTAAACCGATGGCCCGTGAACTATAGCCCGTGAATTATAGCCCTTGCTTATCAAAAGAGGAAAAATTGCTCCACGTTGTCCAAACAGGGCCGAAGAACGTCATCGGCTTGGCAAATGGCAATTGCTTCAATCATTTCTGTTGCCAGTTTCGAATAGGGTCCATTGTACGGTACCATGTCCAGAAACTTCGCCGTGTCTCCTCAAATCCAGAAGGGAGCAGCGCTCCGGCACAGAGCGTCTGCCAATACGTGTTAACAAGTGCCTCGTACGCTTTTTCCTTGTCAGCGGCTTTCGGCGGAAGACCCGCGAATTTCTCCCAGCGTACTAGGGTCTCGAGAGGCCAGATGAGCTTGTAAAGTTCCCGAACAGCGTAATCAATCTGTTCGAATCCCTCTTTAAAGAGCTGACGTACTCCTTTTTCTTCTTGATTTTCTGAATTTTCGTGTTTATACGGTTCGTCGCCCATGACTCCGAGATCGGTAATAGCAGGCAGAATTTCTGTAATCTCACGTATTGTATCAAACACGTAGCCTGACACTATAAGTGTGGTACGATCTTCTGATGTAGTGATGTCCGAAAAACCAGTAGGATTGGTACTATATGGAGCACCGAATTCGTGACCATGGCCGTCATCAAATGGTGTTGCAATATCCTCTGTCCTTTCCCAGTCCGGAGTCCATGATGGTGGCTTGCCACCGTTGGGATCTTTACGGATATGACTTTCCGATCCCTTGCCGTGATCCGAATTCATTCCATACTTCTCAGATGCGTCGATGGAGCGTTCCTCCCTGGGTTGGCCCTTTTGGACAATTCTCCAATCGTATTGATAAGTACTCAAGGGTAGAAACTTAAGTAGGGTTAAGCTTTGGGATCGTATAATAAGCTCCGCCGCTACATTTCTATATAAGTCTTCAACGCTAATACGGTAGTTTGTCACGATGCCGAGTTTCGTAGAGTTGGAGATCAGGCCCAGGAATGCGTAAATTCTGTCACGCGGGTCCGTTGCCGATCTCGTCCGAAATCTGGCCAGGAGCTCTAATAATTGTTCATCCGGCTCGCGTCATTCTTTTAGGCATCTCAGCGCTTCCTCTAAGGAGAGAAATTCGGCGAAGCTTTGCTCGGAAGAGCCAAAACTTCGCTCGGGCGACCAAAATCTCTCCATCGCAGATGCGTAGATATTCCCTTGAGAAAGCGCATCCCAGTTGACCGATTGCCAGCCGCTGACAACTATGTACTTCCTGGCCAACAGTATCTCTTGCACGGTCCAAGAACGTTTGAACCATGTCTGCTCCACGATAGCTTCGATTCTGCCTTCTTGGTCCGAACTCAGCTGGACTTCCTTTTCGGTGCTCAATTTTCCATTTTTACTGCTTTCAGATTCCTTAGCGAGAGCGTCAAGAAGTGCAAACGTGTTCTCTGTATGGTCCTCAGAGCGTCCCAGCCAAACCACAACTTGTTCGGCGTTACGGAAAATGTTTTTTATCAATTTCACTTGATGCGAACTTTCGTCAACATTACTTTGATCTATACACATCGCATCAACCCGACGTCGAGTGAGAAACTAACATCCCAACCTTATGAAAATCCCAAATTACTTACCCACAAAATGCGAGGCTGATCAGGACGACGCAAATGTCTCAATGCTGAGCGGAGATTGACTGTAACTCTAAGCACACCTCCAACAATGAGTAAGGGCTTCGTCGTTTCTGGATCTCCCCAACAGTACGACAAGGCTTCCTACTGTTGAGTTCCAGTAGCAAGCGAATGGGGTTTTAGAAGACAGCATATATCATCTATTAGACCCCTAGACAGTAATAATAAAAGGTGGATGTTTTTATCACCCTCTGCAACTGCCAGATCTCTGGAGTAGACATAGGCCTTTCCTGGGCTATCGTGCTATTCCTGAATGTACTTCGATCAGCGCGCCATCCGAACAAGATGCCCAAGGCAACAGGAAAAGCGTTCAGAGGCATCGATTTAAAAGAGACGGACTCACAAGCTTCTCATTAATTTCGCTTTGGGCATTAATCTTTGTAGAATCATACTGATCTTCCTCAGGGTCACCTTTCCAATCCGGAAACGTTTCGGTAGGATCAAGCACACCTAAGCCTTCTAGACTTGGCCTGAAGACATAGTCTTTCAGCCACCTCTTAGCCATCATCAGGACGATTCTTATAAACGAAGCAGACAATTGGAGTCACGAATCCTCGATATATCGTGAGAGATACCCCTTTGGGCAGTTATGGTTCTCGGCCCCGCACAGGTACGACTACGACATACGCTAGCGGCTGGGTGACCGCTGTTGAAGGAATTAAGCCCTAGGAATGACAGGGGTTCATAATGGTCAGCAGAAACGCAGGCGAAAATGCATTCGTTGGGGGCGTTCATGTGCAAAATACATGTGGGAATGATCTTAGAAATAGGATTCTTTACTATTTTAACTACAAGTGTAAAAAAATGATTGACAGCAATCCGACAATATGCGTATATATAGTCACCTAACGATAAGTGATTCGATAGGGTGCAGGGAATCTACTGCACGACTTCCCTCCTGCAATACTACTAATTCGGGCATGACAAAGGCTTGAATACCATCCTTGGTTATCTTACCTGCCGCTTTATACTATTTCGGGTGTTTCTTTTACTTTTAGCGTTGTAAATACCTTTAATAAGATAATCTACATACAGCTACGTATCGAAACCTAGCTGAAAAGGCTCAACACTCTCCTTAATTCAAGTACTTACATTATACCGGATTGGGTGTGCCCCGATTTGCTATATGTCCACTAGAGGTTGAAAAGTTCTTGTGGGGAGCGTCTGCCACGCAGGAGAATTGAAGTCTCAACTCGTATGGAGTACATCACAGAGTCTTTCCACGAGGCACAGGTAGAACGTCGTCGAGTGGAATACCTAACTACTCAGGTATTTGCAGAAGCTCGTCTGCGCCGGTAAGTCCGTGACAACCAAGCCCGATTAGAGTCGATCGGCATCGACTATACCCCCTTTTGAAGACGTGTGGTCTTTGTTTCCTGGCTCACGACCACTAACTTCTACATGATAATACGCGTGCTCTTCGATAATCTTCCAGCCTTTAACTACTTCCTCGGACAAGTTCCCATCCCACTCGCCATCACCTTCCCATCTGCACCAAAATAAAGAAACGCCGGTAAGAGTGACAGTTTCACCTGCCTTGGCGCCCAATCCAGGCAAGTCAATTCCGGCTTGCCCGTCGCATTTCATCTCACAAGCAACAAACTCGAGTGTATGAGCAGTGAACTTAGACTCTGTGATCCGGAAGGCGGGCATACTCTTGTATGTCATGGCATAGAATTCTCGGACCGCGTCACGACCTTTTAGGCAAATATTTTGACCTAGACATCTTGTAAATTTGGTGCACGCGTGAAAACTTATGTATTTGTTCAGTCACACCTTTACCAACGAATGTGGCGTCCTTCGAGTGCCACGACATCAGTGCTTCTACATCACGGCTCTCAGATGCTTGGCGAAGCGCGGCGAAGCGTATTTCATTGAGTCTCTCAATAAGCGTATTATCAGCCATTTTTACGATTGAGGTTCTGAGGTTTCGCGGATTGAAGAGGGCAAAAGGTGTCGTCTCTTATTGAATTCAGAGCGGGGCTACAAGTTTATATAAGCAAGGGCCAGAGTTTACGGGCCATCGGTTGACGGGCCACCTGGCCGGCACCACCTGGTCAAGTGGTTAAACTGACCCCGAATAGCTAAGCCCACCCATAACTCTCCCAACATAGTAGGCGACGAGCCAACCAAAATTGCGGCCTTATCACCCGCAATCTGATTCGAACAGCACCCGTCTATTTTTGCGATAAAGTATTAAGCTAAGCTTTGCGATAGCGTCGAAAAAAGCAATAAAAAGAATTTGCGCAAATTCCACTAAGCGCCCGAAAAACCTAAACGAACAAACCGACAAACCGCCATTATCCCCGTTTTTTATATTTACACGCTTTAGCGTTTAAATACCCTAGCTTAATTAAATATAAGCATAAAAAATAAAAGCACTACGTTTTAAAAAAAAAAAAATAGTAAAATATTATATATATAACTAATTTATAAAAATTTAAAATAGTAAATATTTATATAACATTAATATATTATAATATAAAGTGTTAGTAATTTATTACGTTTTATAGTTTATAAAAGTTTTAAAAGTTTATAAAGCATTTTTTTAACGTTAAATACAATTAATTAATTAATTAATTAACCAGCGTGGCTGGCTTATTTTATTATACGGCACATATGTTATTATAAACCAATTTTGTTAGCTAATATATATAATAATATATAATTTACCTTTTAAAGCTTTTAAATTTTTTAAAATAATAGTTTTTACTATTTTTAACATATTATAATTGCTAGCTTTGTTTTTATAATTATTTTTATTTTTTAACTGTTATTATATTATATAAATATTAGCTATAGTTTTAAACATTTATTTTAAACATTAGTTTAATTTTAATATATTATAGTTTATTTTATATTTTTAACTTAGCGCATTTTTTATATCGATAAAATATTTAATTAAATACGCTATTTTTTAAATTTTTATACGTATATTTATAAATAATTTAATAATAATATATATAATTAATTTAAACTAACGCATCTTTTACTTAAATAGGCTATTTAATTAAATAAGCCACTTTTTAAACTTTCGTACGTACATTCGTAAATAATCTAATAACAACATATCCGATTAATTTAAACTAGTTAAATTTTTATTCGTAGACCTGTTTATACTATTCCGATAAGTTTGCGCATTATAGCTACGTTTGCTGCAAGTTTTATAACACCCGACGCAAGTCCTTTTTCTTTTCGTACGACGAACGAACCAACAAATAACCTAACGAACGGACGGAAAATATAAACAATTAATTCGAATTAATTAAATTCCTATATGCTAAACCTGTTTATACTATTCCGACAAATTTGCGCATTATAGCTACGTTTGCTGCAAATCTTATAGCACCTGACGCGAGTCTTTTTCCTTTTTGTACGACAAACGAACCGACGAACGAACCGATAAATAACCCGACGAACGAACTAAAAATATAAACAATTAATTCGAATTAATTAAATTCCTATTCGCTAGACCTGTTTATACTATTTCGACAAGTTTGCGCATTATAGCTACGTTTGCTGCAAGTTTTATAGCACCCGACGCAAGTCTTTTTTTTTTTCGTACGATAAACAAACCGACGAACGAACCTAAAATATAAAAAATTAATTCGAATTAATTAAATTCCTATTCGCTAGATTTATTTATATTATTTCGACAAGTTTACGCATTATAGCTACGTTTGCTACAAGTTTTATAGCACCCGACGTAAGTTTCGATGCGAATTTTAACGCAAGTCCCGACGCGAGTCCCGACGCGAATTTTTTTCCTTTTCGTACGATAAATAAACCGACAAACGAGCCGACAAACCTACAAACCTATATAACCACGTCTTCCGAAGCCCGTAAATTTTTTGCCTTTTATATAATAAACAATTATTTGTTTTATAATCGCGTTTATTTTATTATCGGTTCGTTTATCGGCTTGTTCGTCGGTTCGTTCGTCGGTTCGTTCGTCGTACGAAAGGAAAAAAGACTCGCGTTAAATGCTATAAAACTTGCAGCAAACGTAACTATAATACGCAAACTTGTCGGAATAGTATAAACAGGTCTAGCGAATAAGAATTTAACTAGTTTAAATTAATCGGATATATTGTTCTTAAATTATTTACGAATGTACGTACAAAAGTCTAGAAGGTGGCCCATTTAATTAAGTAGCCTATTTAAATAAAAAATGCGTTAATTGAATTTTAATTTATTAAAAGTTTTTATATTATTTTAACAAGTTTACGTATTATAGCCGAGTTTATTGTAAATTTTATAACGCCGGGCATAAATTTTTTTTTTATATAACGATTATTTATTTAATGATTTTTTAAAGTTTGTTATTTAAGTATGTTTTTAAATATTTATAAATTTTCTGCTTTTTGCATAATAAAAAAAATTTTATTTCCTAATAAAGTTTATTTTATATAACAACGTTAGCTACGTTTATAATTTATTTTATAAAATATTGCGACTTTTTTTTTATTAACGCAAAATAATATATAACATATATTATATAATATATTATAGAATTTTTAATTTTTATAATAAATATTAAAAAGCCGTTTTTATATTAGACGATTTTTTTTATATATTAAAATAACAAATTAAGTTTAGTTAAATTATTTAAAAGAATATAACATAAAGAGAAAAATAATAATTTAGTTAAAAAAATATATATATTTTAAATCGTATAATATTAATTTTGTTTTTCAAAAACTTTTTTATACATTATTGAAAATTATTAACCCGTTAAACGCGTAAAGAAACGCGGTTAAAAAATCATTTTTTTATTATTGTTACACACTTACAAAGGTGGTAGCCTGGCCAACTTAGCCAGCCTAGCCTAGCCTAGCTTACATAGCTAGAATCTTTGGCATAGCTAAAGATTCCCCTCACATATCTAATACATCATCATTTTATCTTATAATATACCTCACAAATATATATAATATACGTTTATATTAAATATTTAATATTAAAAAGTTAAAATTTATATTAAAATTGCAAAAATATATAAAAAATAATAATATTATAGTTTTTCTAATATAATATAAATTGACTTAAATAACAGTTTTTATAATTATTAAATATAAATAAGCAATATTTTTTTCGTATAATATTTTATATATTTATTAAAATATTTAATTTAATTTAAGCTTTATTTATTTATTATTTAACTATTTTTTATAGTTTTATTTTTTTTAATTATGGAGTAATTTAGCATTTTTATATTAAAATAATAAATAGTTTTGTTTTATTAAAACAAAATAACATAAAATAATATAACTATAAAATAATATAGCTTAAATAAGCGTAAATTAATTTTAATTATTTAATTATAAAGCTTTTAATTTTTATACGGAATTAAATATAATTATAATAAAATCAGCCCTAATTTTATTTATTATAAATTTAGTTTTATTAAAGTTATAAATTAATTTTTTTTCAATTTTTAATTTTTATAATTATTTTTTACAAAAAAAAAAAATTAAACGCAATACTCGATCGAATTTTCGTTTGAAATTAATTAATAATCCATTTTGCGATTAAATTAAGTTTTAAAATTTAATTATTGTTATATAAAATTTAAAGTTTAACTTTTTTTATAAAGCGTTTTTCGCATAGCTTAAATAGCCAGTTAGCTATATTTTCGACTGCTGTTACGGCCCAGAAGTGAGCAGTTGGTTCTCAGACCAAATTTACCGTATATTCCTTACGAGATAATTAAAATGAGGAAGAAAGGAAAGTATCTATCTAACAGCTGCAGTACAGAAATATATATGCAGGGATTAGTGGGGTACATGGATACCTTAGGTATTTTATTCACCAGGCAATTGTCCCACCATTCATTAAGACAATTAACAATAGCCTGACGGCTGGTCAATCTGTTTAACAGCTGTAAATAAGACGCCAGCCGTCATAACTGCGTTATATTTAAAAACGATTGGTTAATTAAATTAATAATATATTATACAATTAAATTTTTTTTAAATTAAGTTACTTTAAACTTCGGTATTCGTATTTCGGTAAATAGTATAAAACCGTTTGCTCGTCGGATAAAAATTATATAAAATACGTTATATAGTTTAATAACGCGTTAAAAAAATATACGAAGGTTATTTTTATAAGCCCGTAAAGCAAGCTATATATTAGCTTTTTTACAAAGCTTAGCTATTATTATAAATAAAAAGAGCGTTGTTATCTAGGCACCTTGTTTTTCTTATCCAGGCACCTTTCGGCCCGAAACGGTCTGGAACAGCTGCATAGCTAACTTGCAGCTTTTGCTAATTAAATCCTAAGTATTTGTTTAGTAAATTGACTGTAAATTTCTTCGAATTTTATTATAGCTTTGCTGTACCGTTGTTTTAAACATTTTTTGGCTAATAATACTTTTTTTGGCTAGCTTTTTGGCTAACACTTTTCCTAACATTTTATTTAACACTTTTTTATCGCAAAAGACTTTGGGAAATAATGCCGCCGATTTTAAATTTACCTAAAGGTGTTAAAAGGGTTGAAAGGGGTGTTAAATAAATGGATATGTGAAAACGGGCAGTTAAAGGCAATAAAGCTTTAGTTTTTTTAACTAATTAAAGGCCTGGAAATAAATAATACTTTCATTAATTGATTTACATTTATTATAAAAGTGGCTAAAGCGCTAAAATAGGTTTAAAAGGTTTAAAATAGCTAAAAAAGCTCTTTAACGGCATGTAGGTGTTATTAGCTAGGCAAGGTATACTAGTCACCGGCTGTTAAAAATGTAGCAGCTGTTAAAAAATTTTGCAGGCCGAAACGGTCCGAAGGGTGCCTAGATAAGAAAATGAGGGTGCCTAGATAACAACGCTTAATAAAAAAATAAACAATTTTATTATATACGTACAAAAGTTTAAAAAAGTTGCCTATTTAATTAAGTGTTTTATTTAAATAAAAGATGCGTTAATTAATTTAAAAATTTAATTATTATAACTAATTTTAAAGGGTTAAATTAAAACTTTTAAAATCGTTAAATTTATTATTATTATTATTATTATTATTCATTAAGTCGTTAATAATTTAATTATAAATTTATTTACCGCTTATATAATAAATAACGGTTTTTTTATATAAAAATTGCATATTTATTATTAAATATTATTAAAAAAGCATTAAATTTAACGGCTTTTTAAAAACTTTTACATAATTAAAAAAAAAACGCTAAATAATAAAATATTTAATTAGTTAATAAAAATAACTATTTCGCCAATTAATTATTTATATTAAATATTAGTTTTGGTTAAAAAAAACGATAAATATAATAATAAAAACGTATTTTAGCTTAACATAAATATATTTAATTATATTTATAAATAACATTTTATATTTGTTAATTTTATATATATTATTTATTATAACGATTTTAAAAATATTTTTTTATATTCTTTTGCGTTAAAAATAAGTTTAAATAATAATTTTAAAGCAAATAAACTTATTTTTTTTTTTATAAATTACGGCTTAATAAATGTTATTACGTTAAAGTTATTTAATAAAAGCTTAAATAATAATGTATTTATATAAACGGTTATATTTAGTATAAACAAATTCGTTGTAAATATTACAATATTTAATTAAATAAATAAAAAAATTGCGTTAAAAAAAGTTATAATATTTTACGGCTAAATATTAATAATAGTTAAGCTATAAATAAATGTTTTTCATGTTTTATTAAAACAACAATAAATAAGCTAAATATTATTTTAAATAGCGATATTATTATAATTATATTTTTTATAATTAAATAAAACCTTAAAAACTTATCATTAATAAATGTTAATTTAAATAATTATTTAGTTTTATTAAATATAATTAACACATCTCCCACTTGGATAAAACACCTAATTAAATGGGCCACTTTTTAGACCTTTGTACGTACATTCGCAAATAATTTAACAATAACATATCCGATCAATTTAAACTAGTTATATTCTTATTCGTTAAACCTGTTTATACTATTCCGACAAGTTTGCGCATTATAGTTACGTTTACTACAAGTTTTCTAGCACTTGACGTAAATCTTTTTTCTTTTCGTACGACGAACAAACCGAAAATATAAACAATTAATTCGAATTAATTAAATTTTTATTCGCTAAACTTGTTTATACTATTCCGACAAGTTTGCGCATTATAGCTACGTTTATTACGAGTTTTATAGTACCTAACGAACCGATAAATAACCCGACGAACGAACCAAAAATATAAATGATTAATTCGAATTAATTAAATTTTTATTTGCTAAATTTATTTATACTATTTCGACAAGTTTATGTATTATAACTACGTTTATTACAAGTTTTATAGCATTCAACGCAAGTTTTAACGCAAGTTTTGACGCGAATTTTTTTCCTTTTCATATAATAAATAAACCGACGAACGAGCTAACAAACTTATATAACCACGTTTTTTAACGCTTATAAAGCTTGCAAAGCTTGTAAATTTTTTGCTTTTTATATAATAAACAATTATTCGTTTTATATAAGTTTATTAATTCGTTTATCGGTTTGTTCGTTGGGCTATTTATTAGTTCGTTCGTTATACGAAAAAAAAAACTCGCGTCGGGTGCTATAAAACTTGCAGCAAACGTAACTACAATGCGCAAATTTGTCAGAATAGTATAAACAGGTCTAGCGAATAAAAATTTAACTAGTTTAAATTAATCAGATATATTATTGTTAGATTATTTGCAAATGTACGTACAAGGGTTTAAAAAGTAGCCTATTTAATTAAGTGTTTCATTTAAGTAAAAGATGCGTTAGCCTTGATTATATTAAACTATTATATGTTAAAATTATTGTTAAATCTTTTAATATATTAATAGCTTATAATAATTTAAATTATCGGTTTTTTATCACGATAATTACGATTTTAATAATAAATAATAACAAAGCCGTTATTTAAAATAAAAATTTAAAACAAGTTATATAAAATTTATATATTAAACGATAATAAACCGCTATTATAACCGCTTTTAAATAAATTTAAAATTAGCAATATCGTTTTTCGAAACTTTTTACGATAAAAAAAGTGTTAAAAATATTAACTAAAAATATTAGCTAAAAAAGTATTATTGTAAAATATTAATTAGTAAGGCTTTTTAAAAGTAATAGTATAGTAAAATCAATTAAAATTCTTAAAAGTTTATAGCAAATGTACTAAGCAATTATTTAAAATTTAATTAGCAAAAGCTATAGGTTAGCTAAACAGCTATTCTAGGCTAAAATAGGCCGAAAGGTGCTCCGATAACCAAGCAAAGGTGCCCGGATAACAACGCTCTACTATTAAGCGTTTTAATGTCTTTGCTTACAACCCGCCCAGGACTAGTGATTGATCAGTGTGGTAAAATTCACTATAATTTAAACCCAGTGGCTTGTAATGTGAGTTCTTCTCGCCTTGATGACTTGTGGCCCACTATCCCATCGGGGAATACATTTGGCTGTGCGTCTCAAAAGCCTGCGAACGGCGATTGTAATCTGATAAGTGATTTTTAGTTTGTTACCTGCATTGTAGCCTGCTAGCGTCAATAACACTTTCTCGCAATAGCGTCGTCGCGCTTTATATATTGTTCCTAATAATCTTAGTCGTGCCCGTCTTCCTCGATGCAATAACCAATATCAATGTGCCTTCGCAGCCCTCGAGTGAACAACCCTAGTCTTTTTCTTTTTTCCTAAGAATTCATTCACTATATCTAGCACCGCTCATCACTTTACTCGCCCTTCCTAGCTTCCTAGCGCAAGTGTTTAAAATCTTGGCTTGCCCGCCCGATTTAAGAACCAGGGCGCTAAGCGTTACGTCTCTCGCACTACAGACGGTAGTTGTTACTGTTTAGGCAGTAACATAGTAGCCGGGCCGACTACTGTACAAATGCACAGACTTTCATGCGGCAACTTAGTACTAACTAGTAGGCTTTGTGCCTGTAAACCGTGCGATGTTTAGCTTTAAGCACTCCCCACACCTTGTTATAGCGAACAAGCATAGACGGAATAGGTTATTTAATAATGTAGAATTGTCCGGGGGGAAGACAATCCGCGATCGGCAGCTAGAAAGCGATGGCTACTGGATATACAAAATACAATATTGGCTATTCAGCAAGTGTGTTGCGACACTTTATGTATAGAGCATATAATTAAAAACACTGTAGGTCGTCTGCAAGTTAGATAGCAAGAGTTGTAATAGTAAACAAAGCGCAACTTTCCACTGTAATCTTGTACTAAGAAAAACTTTATACAGGCTATAGACAGCCTGTCATAATAAAACGAGAGGCAGCGTAAAAGGGCTTTATTCCAAAAACTAGAACTATTAACAGTCTAAAACCTGAGACACACTATGGCTGGCAGATCCTCTTTATACCCGCGCATCGACAATAGCAATAATAAGCCTTATTGGCGATCACATGACAGAGCCTGACAAGCCAGTGATTTTGCACAACAGGGAATTTATCTGCAAGATCGGAGGTTTCTACCTCACGAAATGAACATCGGGATACGCCTCGCTCTCACCAGCCAAAAGACCTTCTACGCCTCCGAGCAAGGTGAACTTGAAATAATCATCCAGGTATGCTCGCAACACCTCCGCCACTCTCTTACCAGCCTCTGGCCCAATGACATTCTCAACAAGCGCGTCATTATCTCTCAATCCTGTGAAGTCCGCTATTAATGACAGATCCCAGAAGCTTCCGTGTGTAGACGTATCCAAATGAAGCTCCCTACTCCACACACCGGGATGTCTATCCTCCTGTGCTTTATAAAAGCTCTTCCAGCTCTCATCGATCGTTGAATTTTGTCCACCCGAGAAGTTAATAAATGGTTTGGAAACACCAGCGGCGACAACGGGGCCCCATAAGCCGCCGTCTAGGTTTAGGCCAGCTTGCACTCGAGGCAGATTGAGTGTGGCGGAAGCGGCTGAGGCACCTCCATATGAGTGGCCGACATAGACTGCTTTGCAAATATTGAGAGCTTCGAGGAGGAACGAGACATCGGCATCGCGTACTTCCAGCCCGAACTCAATAGGGCCGAGGTTGCTGGGGTCACCCACGATATGTCCACCGAAAATGATTTCGCCACCCGGGAATTGTACGACATCTGTCTCGTAGGGGTGGTCTATCGTGATGACCTGGTACCCGATACTGGCGATCTCGCGTGCAAAGCCTGTGTAAAACAATCTTGTAGTGTTCAATCCAGATCCCAGTAACACAGTCGGGAATTGGGAAGCCTTAGCCTTCCCTGCCTTCGACACTTCGCAGCAAACGTCCACCTCAAGCCTTCCAATTAGTCCCAACGGCCAACCGAAACCCTCGAAGGCTGAAGCCAATATTTGGTCCTCTATCGTAGCAACATCCTTGGGGAAATATGGCACGCGACAGATTTTCTCGCAATCTCTCTCTGCGGCGGGAGAAAAGTGTGAGATGATGATGCGACGAAAATGCGATGAGTTGAAGGGGTCGACCCGGCTTTCGTCTACGAGTTCTCTGTTGGTCCATTGGACTTTGTACGGGCCTCCAGCTTCTGGAAAGACCTGTGCGCATACTGTTACAGCGGCGAGCGCTGTTAAGAACAAGGTAGATGCCATATTGTACACCAGAGAGATATGGACGGTGAACTCAAAGTCCTTCGTCAACGCAAGTCAATTTGCTGCCGGTGACCAGGCATTATTATCTTCCTGTGCCCTAGACTGTGACTGAGAAGTATGTCCGTTTGTCCTGTTGATTCTATTGAACGTGGCTCTAGACCTTCCTATTCGGGATTGGCTTGTTAACATTTTTCTGGTTCGAGGCTAACTTCGTATTTCGTAACCGCATGTATTTCTTAGATTTGGTGGTCATGTGTTGTATTAGTACTGTAGATCTTGTCGAGGAGCTTGCTTCAAGGTTTATTATGGGCAGTGGAGCTTATCAGCCACAAAGGCTCGAGCCACCAAATCTGTAAGCCACATATATGCTTAATTGACTTAAGCGAGTCAGGTTAGAATGATCCTCCCAGTACAGCCTTACAAGCTTCATTCTGGTTCTCTGATCCAGGGTTGTGATTTTAGTTAGTTAGTTTAGTTAATAGCTTGACTAAAACTAACTAAACAAAAATTATTTTTTAACTAACTAACTAAGAAAAATTTTTTAAAAACTAATACTAACTAATAGTTAGTCTTAATTAGTTAGTTAAAAACTAAAAACTAATATACATTAAAAAGTGGAGCATTAAACAATTGTAAAAAATTATAAAAAGTCGCAAAAAAAAACTCGTAAAAATTCGTAAAAATTCGTAAAAATTCGTAAAAATAAGCAGCAGTAAATTTAAGTTAAATACTTATTATAAAAATAAATATATAGCTTAAAATCATTTTTTTCTTAAATATTTAAATAATTAAAATTGTTATAATAACTTATTTAAAAGTTTAAAATAATATATTAATAATTAACTTTCTGCGTTATTGTTTTAGGCTTTTTAAATTATTTATTTATTTTAAAAAGTTTTTTTTTTTAAAGTTTTATTTATTTAAAAATATTTACAAGCTATAAAAATTAAAAAAAAAGTCGTAAAATTTTATAAAAAATTATAGTAAATTTTAGAAAAATATATTAGTAATAATTTTTAAAAAGTGCATTATAAAAATTTAACTTTTATAAAAGGCTTTAAGAAATTTTCCGACTTTTTCCTGATTTTCTCCGATTTTCTCCGATTTTCTCTGATTTTTTCCTATTTATTTATTTTTTTATTTTTAAAATTATACCATAAAGTCTAAGGTAGCCCCACATTTTTCAATGTACTTTAATTAATTAGTAATTTAATATTTTAAAAAAAACTAAGTAACTAACTAAAGCAAATTTATTAACTAACTAAGCTTTAGTTAGTTAATAAAAATTGCTAATTAATACTAACTAACTATTAGTTAGTTAAACTAATACTGAAAACTAAGAACTAATTTCACAACCCTGCTCTGATCTGACGGAAACCTACTGCGTTTATACCGTTTGGACATTATGCGGATATCGAGAAATAGCTAATCTGCGTATTCTGACTAATCAACCTCGTCGGGAAAAGCCTCCGGCGACTTCCTGTTTGGTATTAGTTTGTGTTCTCCGTAAGCCAATCTCGTCTTTGTTGGCCCGAACTTTACGGTATCAGCATAATCAGTATATAGGTAGCATTCAAATCAAGCCGAAGAGATCGTCGTGATCGTGGAATGGCCATAGAGATTATAACCATGTGCCGCGAGTCTACCAATCTAGCATGGAGTTATTGATAATATGAATGCGTCATTCGCTCAAAATGGGATCACGGAGTAAATGATTCCGCCCAGAAACTGTAGCATTCAGCGCAACTTCTACCCGAAATTCCCGGCATTGCCATCACTGTCGCTACAAGTGAATAGCGAACTGGTGCGTGGACCAGGATTGGACTCTTTTAGGATCGGCCCTCTCCTTCCATTTGTTATAGTTATGGCTGAGTCGTCCATTTCCTTGCATACTCACGCGCCATATGCATGAGATGTATATCTGAAACTGCTCGACCTTATGGCTCTTGGGACCTTATAAATACAACCATCTATACACCTTGGCACAGTTCACTTATCTTGTCTTGTATACTCAACAAACAGCTAGCTAGTGTATCACGACTCGTTACGTTAATCATGAAGCTGACAGTCTCTTTGACACTCTTTGGAGCTGCATTCGGCCACTGTTAGTACCACTTCTGCAAGGTGTATTTGTAGTGCTAATTCCCTGCTGCAGATACCTTTCCAGGCCTCATTTACAATGGCGTGACTGCGGCTGATTGGTCGTGAGCTACTTCGTGTTGTTAGTTGAGAACCTGAGCACCTTGAGACTAAAATGATGCATAGATATGTTCGCCAAACAACGAATTATCAAAGCCACGGCCCTGTCCAAGATGTAACCAGCTCTCAAATGCGATGTTA
The DNA here is from genome assembly GCA_025201745.1 of Xylariaceae sp. FL1651. Classification (NCBI taxonomy): domain Eukaryota; kingdom Fungi; phylum Ascomycota; class Sordariomycetes; order Xylariales; family Xylariaceae; species Xylariaceae sp. FL1651. The sequence continues at coordinate 29,094 of MU624308.1, read as the reverse complement.
CGAGCTCTCACCCGGTACTGGTGCACCTAAAACCCAGACAGTCGCTGCTGGTGATAAAGTCGGTTTCCGAGTCGATCCTGATATTCAGCACCCCGGACCTCTGCAATTCTACTTAGCCAAGGTCCCTTCTGGTTCGAAAGCAGCCTCATGGGCGGGAGATGGCAACGTTTGGTTCAAGATTTACCAAGATGGCCCAGGATTCACGTCCTCGGGCTTGACTTGGCCCACCCAAGGCACTACCCAAAGCAACGGCCCAACCACTGTTAATGTGACAATTCCGTCGTGTATTGCCCCAGGTATGCTGACCCGACTGTTGTAAATTGTTTAGGAGCTAAAAGCACAACCTAGGGGACTACCTTCTTCGAGTCGAACACATCGCTCTGCATTCTGCAGGACAGCAGGGCGGCGCTCAGGTGATTCTTATCAAGTAACCAATACCGTAGATAACAATATGCTGATAAATTCGCAGTTCTATATCGCTTGTGGTCAATTAACCGTCACTGGTAGTGGCACCAAAACATTCAACGGTGTTGCGTTCCCTGGCGCTTACAAGGTTAGTCACACCTCCTATTTTCAAATAACGTATATACTAAGTGGACAAATATAGGCCACTGATCCTGGTATTCTTATCAATATTTACTACCCGGTCCCCACCAGTTACACCAACCCAGGGCCTGCTGTCGTGTCTTGCTAGATGGCATAGTATATAGCAATCTATCTACCGTGGAGTTCAGAACATATGGGTTCCAGCCGGGGGTCAATTAGACAAAGATACTCACTCGGGATCAGTTCTACGTAGTACTAAGTTAGTAGCTTTAGATTGTCCACGACCTGCTTCGTCAAATGTTCTCATCTTGGATAAAGCTTGTTTTCAGCGCAAAAACTGGTGTCCATTTCTGTGATCCAATGACTTTTGAAAGACGGCCATCAATGAAGAGGTAGAAACTGGAGGGAGAATTGAAATCACGGTGTTGAAAGTAATATCGAACGGCGAATCCGGAAGGGATTGGCAGAATGTGCGTTAAGGACTGCAATTTGGCTACCGAGCACAGCTGTGCTCAACGCCCAGAGCGCGGACTCCCATAGCCAAGCCTCGCCTGTGAGTTGACTATGGCATCCAAGCGCAGTCAAAACATTGCAGAAAAGTAGTAATAAATCTGAAACCCATAACCAAAAACCTAGACTATGCAATGAAATATTGAGCTCGTTTACAAAGATCCTCTCTAGTTGGTAGAATGGCAAAGTCGATGCTTCTACGTTTTACGTTCTAGATAGTTTGCACAAGGATAGAAACCTAAGAAACAGCCACCTTGACAGATAGTGGAAGTTTCTGTCAGAAAATTTGCATTTAAAGGACGAGTGTCGGCCTTAATAGCATTCCTTGAACCTAAAAATGGACATCAGCCTTCAGGTTTCAATTAGTATGCCTCTTGGCCCCTAGTAATGGCCACTTGATGGGTAGCAGCCACGAGGTGACGCTAGGACTTAGCTGGCTTCTACTTATCATTCTGTTTATTCCTGGATTGACCGGTGTTGTGGCCATAATAGGGCAAATGCGGTATGGGCAAAATTACTAGGACCAAAGATAGCAGCAAGATTGTAGATGAGCGGTGCTTTCTGCCTACCTACCTAAACTACGTTCACGTGCCTTTGTAATTGCTAATACGGCTATTAGCCTAGTATTTAAGATATGGTAAATGTAATGTATTAGACTAGATCCGCTTTTTCCTAAGCACTGCTCCTCTCTAAGCCTAGAGACAAGTTTTTAGATGGCTGCCTATATCCGATGGTAGCCGCCACTAGGAAACTAAAGCAACATCGCTTAATAAGCAAGGACGTATTAAATAAGATAAGTAAACAACTCTAGTTTAATTACAAATGATTACTTAAAGCAAAGACTGGTAAAATAGAAAACTAATAATTGCATAAAGCTGCAAAACGACGATGCTTAAATATTGCATAGGTTTAAAGTGACATTTTTAATTATACATGTCGTTTTTTTGTAAACGTTATGCAATATTATAAAATAAAAAGCATATAATTTAACGTAAATATTTTATATAAGTTATATTTATATATATATATATATATATATAATTATTTATATATTATAATGCGTATTATAATAATTAATACTAAGTATACTATTATAATATTAAAGGTTATAAATGCGTAAAGTATAACTAAAGGACATTTTTATAGTTTATGTATAAAATATACGTTAAGTATAGTATTGTAAGCAATAAATAATAGTATAATAATTAATTATTTTGTAAAAAATATTTTTTATAGCTAATTTTGAAAATAATTATAAATGTAAATTAAGTAGTACTAAATAAATAACTAGTTATATAAAAATTTTCGTTGTTATATTTTTCTTTGTTTATTACTACTTTTTTTAGATTTTTTAAATTTATGTTACGTAATTAGGTCGGCTTTGTTTGTTTTTAGCTTTTGTTTTGTCGCTGGGCTATGCTTTAAGCGGTTTAGTTTTTTTTTTTTTTGTTATTAGTTTATAATATTATTTTTTTGTATAATACTATATTTAATTACGTTTATAAATTTATAATTATTCGTTTTTAACTTAAATAACGTATTAACCGTAAATTTAATACTAAGTTTATTTTTTAAAACGGTTTTAAAGTTTTTTTTTATTTTGAATATTTATTTGCTAAACCTTTTTATTTTAGTATTAATAAAATTTTAAATTATTAGCTTTATATTCGTTTTTAACGTAGTGATAATATTGTTAAAATTTTGATATTTTTTTAAAGCTATTATAAATAAATATAAACGCTTTTTTAATCGGTATTAAACGTTAAAAAATAGCTTTTTAAAACGTTTAAAAAAAACTTACGGCAAAACCAAAAAAAAATATCGGATAAATTATATGCAGTTTATCGTTTTTATTAATAAAAAAAGTTTTTTAAAAAACGGAAAATAGTTATTTTAGTTAAAAAAAAAAAGCGGCTAAACGTAAAACAACGGAAAAAAAAAAGTCCGCTAACGATTTTTTTTTTTTCGATTAAAATGATTTTAATGTTTTTAAGGTCGATTTTGCTTTTTTAATTTCAGTCGGTCAAAATATTATTAATAAAAATCGTTAATTACCGTAACTACGTTATTTAAATTTTTTTTTTTGTAAATGTATTTTTTTTATTTAATAAAATATTCGATTTGCTTATTTTGCTTATTTTATTACAAGTTTAAAACTTTTATTATCTTATAAACTTTTTTTTTCTTCGATTTTAAGTTTTATTTTAAACGTAATGTTTAAATATACTAGTTTAAATATTAAAATATATTAAACCAGGCTAACCTGTGCATTTTTGATTAATTTTAGTTTATAGTTTATTTATAAAATATATTTTTCTTAAATTGGTTTTTTGCTAATTTTTTTATTTTAATATTTTTAAATTAGATTTAATATTTTTTTTATCATAATAATTTTTTATTCGTTTTTAAAAAAACTTTCAATTTTTTTTATAATTTTTTTTATAGTTTTAACAGGTTTTTTGTTTTAATTTTTATTACTAATATTATAATATTGTTTATAAATAATTATATTATATTTATATTATAACTAACGTGCTACATAAACTTATTTGTAATATAAGCTTATTTTTAACTTTTTACCATTTTTATACAAATATATAACATTTATAATTTTTTTAAGTATTAATAATGTTATACAATTAAAATAAAAATATATATATAGCTTACATTATAAATTTTTAAACGTAATTTAAAATTAACTATTAATTTATAACGTTTTTTAAAAAACGCTAAAAAACCGCTAATTTAGTTTATTTTTAAAGCAAAATATACAATTATTATTATATAAATTAACCAAATTAAAAACAATTAATCGTATAATATATAGTCGATTTAATAGCGCGATTATTTTTGCTCCGGCAAAGTAATATTAAAAATATAGCTAATTTTTTTTTTACGTAAACGCGACGTAATTACGGTTAGTTTTAATTAAGTTTTTAATTTTATATAACGCTAACTATTTTTTCGAACGTATTTTAATCAAAAAATCGGTTATTAACTAGTTTTTTTGCAAAAGTTTTAATATATTTTAATAATTGTTTAACTTTATACAGTTGAAAATTATATAATTTAATATCGTTAGAAATAAAATTTATAATTTTGACGAAATTAATTTTATAATAAATAAAATGTTGTTTAAAATAATTATTACAACTTTTAATTAACGTTAACAATTAAATTTTATAATAAAAAATAACCGGAAATACTTAAATATATTTTAAAATATTAAATTATACGGTTTTGCGATTTTGCTATATATTATTTTAATAAAAAAAGAATATTTTTAGTTTTAATATATAAATAATAAATTATTAAACGATTAAATTATAACGATAATAAAAAACGGCTAAATAAATAATAAATAAAATTTAAATTAAATTTAGTATTTTAATAAATATATAATTAATTATACGAAAAGTTTTTATTACTTATTAATTTTCGAAAGTTACAATAATTATTATTTTATTAAATTTAAACTATATATAAAAAAACGTAATATTATTATTTTACATATACTAGTTTATTTATTATGTAACTTTTACTTTTTTAATATTAATTATTTTATCTTATTAAAACAAATATACGGCAAAAGAAATTGATAATTTAATGCAAAAATATATTATTTATAATAAAAAAAATTATTTAACAATATTTTATTAAACGTACAAAGTTTTAATAATTAAATTAAATATTTAAAAAAGCGTTAAAAATATTAAGTTAATATTATATAATTTAAATTATATATTTTTATAGCTTCAAGTTTAATTATTAACCGAAATATTATTTAAATTATTAAAATTAACAAGTAAACTTTTTATATTATAGTTAATATATAGTTACAAAATAAATATATTAAAAATAAAGCCATACAATATTAAAATAGCTTATTAAACGTTATTTATATTTAAAATTATAATATTTAAAAGCAAAATTACTATATTATAAAAAATAAATTAAACATTTAGCCGACGTTGTCGTACGAAAAAAAAAATATATTTAAAATAAAATATTATTTATTATATAAAAAAGACAAAATTTTAAAACCGAATATATCATTAATAAACAACTCTGGCAAAGAATTCGTGCAAATAAACGTTTTAATAAAAGAAATATATTATGCATATAATAATACAGCATATACGGCAATATGAAATATAATACGCGTATTTGTTAAAATGTTACGGAAATATTTAGCGCTTATAAATTTTATTAAATTTAATTAATTTTTATATTATAGTAGAATTATTAAATATATTCGTACAAAAGTGCTAAAAAGTTAAACATAGGCTTGTGTTAAAAATAAGCTTGTAAAGCACGTTATAGTTTATTTCAAATAATAATATTTTTATATTTTTGTTAATAAAACTATTATACACTAATTTAATATTAAATAATAATTTTATTTCGGTTTTTTAATTTTGATTCATATAATATTATAAATATTATTTTAATATTTAGTTTAATTTTTTATTTATCCGTTTATTTATAAATAAGATATTATAATCATTTTATATTTAATTTTTTAAGTTTTTAATAAATAATTATTAATATTTAAAAGCTATTATTCGACTTTTGTCTGCAATTATTTTTTTTTAAATATTTTATTAATGCATATTTTAAATTTTACGTTAAGTTTGCTTTTTTACAAAATATGAAATATAGATATTTCGTTAATTTATTAATTATAACTAAAGCAAAGTCATACTTTATTTTTATTATAAATTCTTTTAATTTTAATAATTTAATTTTTTAAATTTTACTTAATATTTTTATAAGTTATAAATTTTTATATAATTAACATTTAAATATATTTGTTTTTTATAAAAATTATATTATATTAATATATTATATATATATATATATATATATATATATATATATATTTCCTTTAAAAAATCGTAATATTGTTGTAATTTATTTAAGGGTTTAAAAAACTTTTAATGTTGTAAAAGTAAATATTTATATATTTTTTAACTAATTTCTATTATAGGTTTTAAATATATAAAATTTGTTATTATAATTTTATTTTTAATACTTTTTTAATTTTTATAGTTTTTATTAAATATGTTAATTATAATTTTTAGAATCGATTTTTACAAATAAAATAAATAAACTTTTATTTTTTTATTAATATAATAATATTTGGCTTTTAGTAATATTTTTTGTTTATAATTATTTTTTCAGCTAAAAACGTCCGTTCTATTGTTTTTTTACTTTATACGTAAATAATTTTAAAATTAAACTATAATGAAATTTTTCTTATTTAATTTATCGTTTATTTCATATTTTTATAAATATGAAAATAGTGAATTGTTTAAGATTTCAATAAAATTTTAGTAATATAACGGTATTATTTAAATAGTATTTTTATTTTTTAAATGTTTTAATAATTGTTATAAATTTTGTCGTAAATTTAATAGTTTAGTTTTAGTTTTAAAAACTTTTTCGAAAACAATACTACTAAATATAGTTTTTTATTTCGTTAAATTAATTATTTTTTTATAGCATAATTATTAATATTAATTTTTATTTCGTAGTTTTTGTTTAAATTAAATAATTTTAATACTAGATTTTCACAAATTATTTTTATTTTTTTATTTTTTTTTATTGATTAAAAAAGTTAAATTTTTTTTGTTAAATTTATAAATAATACAATTTATTGTTCAACATTTTTAATAAACGAACGTATATAGTTTGCAAATCATATAAATATTTTTACGTTTTTAATATTTTTTAATATAAGCTAGTTTTTTATTGCTAATATTTTAAATTTTTAAACTCGTGTTTTCTTTAACATAGTCGTATATTTTAAAACATTTATATTTTATTTATAATATTTACTTTTTTCTTTAAACATTTCTTTTAATTTTGCTTATTATAAATCTTGTAATATTTATTATATATATTATTTAAATCTTTTTTAGCGTTTTTAAATAAATCAAAAGCCGTCAAAATAAACAATTATAAATTTGTTAATAAATTTTTAAAATATTATAAATATATTTATAAATTTAACATTTACAATTAAAAATTTATATAATTTACATTTTATAGTCAATGCTATTTTCATTTTATTTATTTGTTTAATTTTTATATAGTAATAAACTTTTAAAATTTTAAACGTGATAAAATGCTTAATTTTAATTAATCGATTTTTTAAGTCGTCGATTTTTAGTATAAATTTTTTCTTTTAAATAGTAATAAAGTTTAAATATTGTTAATTCTTGCAGTTTTCTTTGATTTATTATGTTTTTTTTTTTACTTTTTTTTTTTAACTTTTTTATAAATATTTTCACAGCTGTATTAGTTATTTTTTATTGAATTAGTATAGTTTAAAAACTTTAAGCTTTTCTTTTTTTAAGTTTATTACGTAATTTTATTTGCTATATTTTAGTAATTTTATTTTTTTGTTAAGTTTGTTTTTAAACAAGTTTCTAACTTTATTATATTTATTGAAAACATAATCTTTTAACTTATTATTTAAATTTTCGTACCGTTTGTTTTTAAATTATTGTAAAAGTCGAATTTATTTTATGTTTAATAGCGTTAAATAATATTTTATTTAAAATCGCTAGTTTTTTAGTTTATAAATTGTTTTTCCGTAATTAAGCTAATTTTAAAAATATATTATAGTATAATATTTTTGCAATATTAAACGTAAAACGTTTTAAATAATTTTAAATTATTAACAAAAGTTTTGTAGTTTTTCATATAACTTGTTTAATTTATAATTTATAATTGTTTTACTAAAAGTTGTAAATAAATAAAGTTTTTCTTTTATGCAATATTCAACGTATTTATTATATTTAAAAAAATAAATTTGCGTAAACGTTTATATCTAAGTATATTCTTAGTTTTTTGATTTTATAAACTATTTTTACAATAAATTATTTATTTTCGCGGTTTGTTTTTATTTATATAAAAATTTAAAAAGATTTTAAGCAAATCGTCGGTTTCGTTTTACGATTATTTTTCATCGTTTTTTTAATTTTTATTACGCTTAAATAAGTCGTCGTATTTCCTTTCAATTTAAAAATATTTTTATAGTATTTCGTAACCTTATATTATATATAAATATAATATTATTTATTTTACTATATATATTTAAGTATGATCTTTTTTTCGCATTTTTTTTTTTTAAATATTTAAAGCTTTTTTTCAATATAATGTATTTAAAAAATGTCTAATATATAACAATTAACCTATTATTTATCTTTGTTTTATTAAGTTTTTTTTAAAAAAAACTATGCATTTTTTACTTTTTTAATTAAATATATTTTATATTTATATATAACGCAATTTGCTTATAAAATTTTATGGTATTTCTTATGTTTTAATATTAGCTTTTTATTATTATTATAATGTAATATATTATTATATAAATAGTTAAATGTAATAAATTCACCGATTAAAAATAATATATTCGTTTAATATATACTTATTTCAGCTTTCATTTTTATATTTACTATGGTTTAATATTATTTAAACTATATTTTCTTTATTTTTTGTTATTTTTAAAAAAAATGTTTTTTTTATTACTTTTTGTATATTTCTTTATTAAATGCTTTATATAACAATGTTTTTTAAAAATAAATATTTTATCGTTGGTTTTTATATTTTATATTGTTAAATAATAAATTTATTAGCATTTAGTTTTTATAACTTATTGATTTTATATCTTTATATTATAATTTTATTGGTTTAATTCTTTTTTAAATTTTTCTTTTTCGTGAAATTATAAATTTTATAGATTTTGAAAAGTTTTATCAGATTTTTCGCTAAAATTTGGTTTTTTTTTCGATTTTAACTATTTTTAATATTCGTTTAAAAATTCGTGTTAATTTTATTTAAATTTAGTTTATTTTTTATAAACTGTTTTTATTTAATCTTCTGTTTAAGTTATTATTACACCGAATTTTTATTACATTAATTTGTTAACTGCTTTTTTCAATTTTAAATATTTAAGAGTCGAATATTTTTAAGTTTTTGTGGGTTTTTCTTTTTTATAATTCTTTGCGATATATTTAACATTATTATAATTATAATATTTAATTGTTTTTTTATACTGCGAACTGTTTTTTTTTTTATTGTATCGCGATAAACTTTATAAATTTATTAAAGGATCACAAAAGAATACAGGTTAGGTATAACGATGGATTTAATAAATATAATAAACTTAATGACTAATATGTAAGAAAAGAAAACTTTTATGTTTTAGATGCTTTTTAGATATATATTTTTATAGTTTCGGGCTAATGTGTTATATATTATACTAGTTAAGTTATAATAACTATATTTATTTATTTATAATTGTTTTTGATTATTTATTTTTGCGTGAAAAGATATGGCAATATTGTAGTGGGATAAACGGAAGTATTAAATATAAAATAAACATAATAAGTGTTGTTGCTAGTATTATATTGTATACGTAAAATATCGTAAAGGTTATTAGCGTTTCGTTACGTAAAGTAATCGAAGTAATTGCGCGCGTAATGCAACTTTTTTTTAGGCAATAAATATTTGCGCTTAACCGGTATAGTTGTTTTTTTTTTTTTTTTTTTTTTTTAACCGCGTTATTTTTTTACTTTAACTAATATATTATTTTCTAATTTAATACGTTTAAATATATATATACATTTCGCTTTTTTTTATTTTTATTTTTTATATAATATGCCTCGTCGATAAACTCGACGAGTTAAACGCTGTTAATTCGGCTACTGCGGTATATCGTTTACGATTTTTGCTTTATATATATGCTGTGTATCGTATAATAAGGCTTTCTATATTTATTCGCTTTACGATAAGCTTTTTTTAGTGGTTTTTACTATTTTAAACAATTTTAGCAGTTTTTGTTGCGAAAACTGTAAAACAGGTTATAATATTTATACGTTAATAAATAACTTTAATTTTGTTTTGTTTTGTTTTTGTTAAATATAAGCTAGGTTTTTGTTTTTTTCGAATATAAAATGTTTCGTTTTTTTTAATTTTGCAAATAAGGAAAAAAAATAATTAAACTTTTAAAAAAAAGCAAAGATAAAAAGGTAGTTTAAAATGCTAGTTTTATCTTGCGTTAAAAAATAGCTAGCTGTTTTTTTTATTTATTAAGCGCGTTTCACCGTTTAATGTTAATTTATTACGCTTAATATAGGTTTATCGGCAAAATTTTGCAGATAAAAGTTAGTATTTTCAGCTTTATATTGGGCTATATTTATTACTAATTATTATTTAAGGAGTAAAAATTGTATATAAAACTTACGTTTCTAAACATAAATTCTTAGCTATAGTAATTACCGAACTTTTTCTTTTTAAATATTATTAATATTATAAATAATATAGAAATAAAATTTGTAGCTAATCCGATTAATTTTAAAGAAATACGCAAAACTTATCGCTATATTATCGCCGTTTATTTATTGTTTATAAATAATAAATATATTGCTTAAGTTATTATTGTGAAAGTTTTTTACTTAAAATTCAAATTAACTTTTTAAATAAATATATTTTTTAACAATTTACGGATATTTTAAAAAATAAAAAAATAATTTATTTATTTTCAATAATTAAATATTATAAAACTATTTTTAAGCGTAATTTAATAGTTAAATATCAAATTATATTTAAAAGTAATAGGTTAAATTTTTATCGTTTAAATGTTTAAATTTGAATATGAATTAAAGTTTTTAATGTATAATTTTGTACTAGTTTAATTTAATTTATAAGGTTTTTTTTTATATGGCGTTAGTAGTTAGGTTATTTTATAATATAATTGTACTTTTAATTGCTTTTATATTAGCTTTGCTAGTTATTGTTTAAAGTGTAAAACTAATGCTTACGGCTTTCTTAAAGCTTTTTTTTAGCTTTTATATTATTTTTCAAACGCTATAATTGCTCTAAATGTTTATATATTAATCATTAATACTTATTAGTTATATTTTAAAAGCCTTTTTTCTATTTAACTTCGTAATACTAGTTTTTTTCAAAAGTTATTTTGCTAATTATATTTTTAACTTTTTATTAGTTTAGATTATTTTTAAAATTTAGCATAAATAAAAGATTGAAAGCTTAGCCGTTTTATAGCTTTAAAAACTATATTAAAAAATGTTATAAATTTAATTATATTTTGCTAAAAAAGCAAAAAAATAAGCTTATAATCTAATTTTATTTATAATATAAAATAATTTAATAAATTAAAATTTTTTTTTTTTTATATTTAAACATAAAATTCCGAATAAAAAAGCCAACTAATTATTTAGCTTTACATAATATAAGTTAATTTTTATTATTATATAATTTTTAATATAATTTAATTACTTTCCGCTAATATTTCGCTAAATTGTTTCGTAATTAGTTTAGCTAATTTAATTTTATTTTTACTACTAATACCTTTTTTAAACTATTCTTATTTTTAATAAATAAATAAAAATTAAATAAATAGTTATATAATATTTTAAAAAAAAGCTTTTTAAATTATTAACATAACATATTATTATTATTAGCTTAGCTTAAATAATAAATTAGTTTTAAAAGTAATAATAAACATAATTTTTAATTATTTAATTTATGTACTTTGTTTAATTATTGGTTTTAAAATAAAAAGCAATAAAAAGTTTTCGTTTAATTTAAAATTAATAGCATAACTTTGTTTAAAACTTGCTAATAAATAACGAATTTCTATTAATAATAATATTTTTAAATAGTTTATATTTATATTCGATATTTTTATAAAATAGCTTTACTAATTAAGTAGCAATAAAAATACTATTTATTAAAAATGCAAAAGTTATTTTAAAAAATCGGTTAGTAATAACTAAAATAAAGTTAATTAGCTAGTTTTTCTAAAAAAATAAAATAAAAAATAAACCCGTAATAAAATCTATAAATAATTTTTACATAAGCCGAACAGGTTATAATAGTAGTTATAATTTGCCGTATTTTTGGTATTATTTTAGTTCAGATTTTTAACAAATTTAGCACTTTTTTACATAGCTAATAATATTACTATTATATTAAATTTTTAGTTTTCGTAACTTTAAAATAATTAGCTTAAAGGTTTTTGTAGTAAGTTTTTAAAAAAAACTATTTATAAAACTTTTTTAAAAAAAATTTTTTTTTTTTTTAAAAAAATGCAAAAAGTTATTTATAACTAAACAATTACTATTTGCATTACTTGCGGCTTATATTTAATATTTTATCGTTTAATATCTAAAAATTTTTTTTAAAACATTTATATAAATTCCTGCAAAATATCCTTTTTATATTTAGCTATACGTTTAGCTTACTAGTAAATAATAAACTAAGCAAAAATTTAACTAATCTTAAAAAATTTTATAAACACTTTGCTTATTAATATTTTAAGCTTTTTAATTCTATTTATTTATACTACTGTTATTTTGCGTTATAAAATAAATAGCAAATTTATATTTTGTTTTATTATGAATTTTTAATAAGATTTTTTTAAAAACAAATCGGCTCGGGTTTATTTCCCGGCTTTATAATTTATTATAAAACTAAAAAAAAATCAAAATATATACACCATTGTGTTTATTAACTACTTAGGTTTTTAATTTTTATAATCCGATAATATTTTTACTAATAATTTAGTACTTTCAAAATAATACCGCTAATATTTAAAACATTTTATTATTATAAATATTTTTTAATTTAAAATATTGTATTTCGTTTTTGCCTTATTAAACGCGTAAAAATAAAACGAAATCAACTTTTATCGACTTTAACTATTTTTCTATAATAAAACACTTGCTAATATATATTATAAAACGTCCGATTTTGCTAATATTTATTTCTTAAAATTAAAATGCGTAAAAAAACGGCCTTTTAAAATGCCTTTAAAAACTTATAAAAGCTACTTTTTTAAAACTATTTAATAAAATTTGCCTTGATTTTTTTTCAATATCGCTACTTTTTCAACATTGCTTTAATAATAGAACAATTTTTAAAAACCTGTTGATAAAACGGCGGTAAAAATTATAAAGCATTAAAAACGACTATAATTACTACTAAATCTTCGGTTTTTTTTTAAATAAATATAATACTAACCAGCTTAAAATTTATTTTAACACTTTTAATATTAATAATATAGCTTAAAAAATTTAATCGCTATTAATAAAATTAACATTTTAATAATTTAACGTAAAAGTCGGCTTTTATAAACTTTTTAATAACTGTACGTATATATTTTATATATATTTCTTTATTTTATAAATATAAAAACATATTTTTAAATTATATAATATAATAATTATGTAAAATATTAAATAAAGCTTCGTAAATATAATTTTAAAAAATAGCAAAAACTTTACAAAATTTTATTAGCATAATTAAAAACTTAAAATTCTTATAACGTATATAAAATGCTAATTTTTCTTTATTTTTTTTTAATTTAAATATAATAATAAACGTTTTTTTAAATCCGTTTAAAAAAACCATTATATACCGTTAATTTTATGTATTAACTTCGAAAAAAAAATATAGCAATTTTTTTATATAACGCGATTAAAACCTTTATAATTAATATAAAATCGTAATATTTTTTTTAATATAAAGATTATAAAAACCTTAGCTTTACATTTCGAAAGCCGGATTTTTTTTAATTTAGTCATTTTTTTAAAAAATCTTTGTAATTTTTATAATTTATTATAAAATAAAAAAGAGATAAAAAAATAAAAACCATTTATACTAAGTTTAAAATTAATTATTTACTGCTTTTTTAAAATTTATAACAATATATCGGCTTAATTAATTTTAAAAAAAGTGTATAAATTTTAACACTTACGCAAAATAGTTATAAAATCGGAAAGTTTTTTATTTTTTTTTCCTATTAAATATAACATTTAATGTTTTAAAAAAATATACTATTATTTAATAATGTTTTTAATTTTAACATAATTTAAGAAATTATTTTACCGTTATTAATTTAATTTAAATAGCAAGAAATCCAAACTATTAACGATTTATTACTAGATTTAAAATAAAATTTTTTTTTTTAAAATCGTTTAAAATAATAATAAAAAACTATTTCTTTTTTATTTATTTCGTAATACCGCTATATAAACATAACGAAATTAACGTTTAATGTTTGTATAATTTCTTAATAAAAATTATATTTAATATATTTTAAAAACTTATAAATTACGCTTTATATATTAATTATATAATAAAAAGGGTTTTTAAGTGGATTTTTTAAAGCAAATTTATAACTAATATAGTTAAATTTAACATATATATTTTAATTTACAATTGTATTATAAAAATCTTTTTACATTTTTAATATTTATAATAAAAAAATTTTTAAACTGCTTAAATTTAATAATATTTAAACAACTTATTCGTTTTTCGCCGAAAAATTAATAAATAATACTAATTAAAAAAATTTTAATTATAAAAATGCTAATTAAAAAAATATTTTTTACTATTTGGTAATTAATTACCCGAAAAATAAATGTTATTTTTTTATTACTATGTATTAAATTTACTTATATTTTTTAAACCTTTTAAATTTACGTTGTAAAACTAATAATAGTATAATATTTTTTTTACTAACATTTATTATACGTAACATTAAATATATTATTAAATTACAAACTGCTTTTATTTTTATTATTATTATTTTAGTTTTTTTCGTTAAATTTATTTTTTTATTTATATTTTATTTAAAAGTTAAAATAAAAATAGTTATTATTATAGCTTCGATTTTTTTTTTTTTCATATCGTTATCGATTATTTTTTCAGTTATTATTATAACGTTAACAAATATTTATATATCGTATTAATTAGCAATATTTTTTACTTCGGTTATAATAATTTTTATTGTTTAAATACCGTAATCGTTTCGGGTTTATATTTTTTTGTTTTTACTACGATTTTTTTTCTTTTAATTTTGCGTTATTCAAGCTTTTTTGCCTATTCGATATAAATTTTTAAATAATAACTATAATATCGACTATATTTATACGTATATTTAATAATTTAACATTATAAAACATTTTATTTTATTAAGTTAATAATAACTTTTGATAATAAAATCGGGCTTTTTTTTTCAATTATTATTATTATTTGCTTTTTTAAATTGATAAAATACTAATAAAAATTTTTAAAATTTTAGCTTAATTATTATTTTGCTATTTTTAAATTTCTGTTTATTTGTACTATTAAATAGCTTAATTAACCTATAAAAGTTTTAATTTATTTTTTTAAAATAAGCTTATTAATGTTTAAAAAAAATACTGAATTTTTTTCAAACAATCTTCGACCTTTTTATAATATAAATTTTTAACTGTTTATTTAAAATAAACTAATCCGAATAAAATTTTTGCTTAGTTTGTCCGGAACTTTTTTTTGCTTATTTTAAAATAAAATTTACCTTTTACTATTTATTAAAACTATTTAATATAAATAAAATTTAAGCTTAGTTTAATATAATTAAACTTTATATTACGATTTAAATTAAATCCATTTAATTTCGAATTTAAATCAAAAGTTTTGCAAAAATAATAACAAAATATTACCTTATTATTTTTGGTAAAAAAATTCGTTATAAGCTCGTTATTTATTAAAATACTTAATAATACTAAATAATAACGCGTTAAAATATTATCATAATTAGTCGATTAATTTACTATTAACTTGCTATTTTTAAAAAATTAATTAATTTAAATAAAAACTAGCTATATTATTTAGCTAGCTATACTTTTAATTTTATACTAGTTTAGCGTAATATTATAATTCTTTTAATTTAAAAAGTTAAATTCGGAAAAGCTTTGTTAAAACTATGAAACTAATCTAAATTTATATTAAAACTGGTTTAAAAAGCTATATTAAAATCGAATAAATTATAAGTAACCTCGGATAAAACATATTAAAAATTATTAAAAGATTATAAAAGAATATAAGTTAAATATAATAAGACATTTAATAAATATAGTAGATTTAATGACTAATATTTTTTTTTAAAAAAAAAAACACTTTATATCTTAAATGCCTTCCAGATGTATATCTTTGTAGTTTTGGGCCAGTGTCTTATATATTACACTGGTCGAGTTATGACAAATTATAAAATATTGTGGTTTTTTATTATTGTTTTTGTTTATTAATATTTTTTTTTTACTATTGTTTATATAATTAAATATTAATTTAAATAATATATATAATATTATTTACGAATTCTTTTATTTAATATAATTTAATATTTTTATTTTTAACTTCGTTTTTAAGATTTTTATGAAATATTATAATGTTAATATAATTATTAATATCAAATATAGCAGAAATTTGTTAAAATTTAATACCGTAAATTAAAGCAGCTTTTTTTTATCATAGTTTGCGTAATTTGTTTATAAATAATTTATCGTTTTAAAAAAAGAAAGTCGTATTTTTTAACTAGTTATTTTTTAATTTTATCGTAGTTTTAAACATATATAGTTTACATTAAATTAAAGCTTTTTTATTTAATAATAATGCGGTATAAAAAATCTTTGTTTCGTTTTTTTTCGTAAACGTATTTTAGTAATAATATTACTACGTTTATATTTGCGTTAAAGATTTTCATAATTCGTTTAGCGTTTCGTCGAATTTAAATAATTTACTTTTTTTAAGCTTTTTTTTAGCTTTTTATTAATTTTTACAATAGCTTAAATATAATTTTATTGTGTAATTATTATTTTTAAGTTATTTTTAAATTTCCGATTTTAATTTTCGAGTTTTTCTGTTTATTTAACCGTTTTATTTAATAGTTTAGTATTTTTATTATATATTATTTCGAATATTTTAAGTTTATTTTTTAAAAATATTGATTTTAGCTTATAAATTTATTATATTTTATAAAATCGTAAAATTCTAAAATGCTACAGTTTAATATTATTTTAATTAACCGTTTAACGTAAAATAAAACTATTTAAAATACTATAAAAGGTATTATATTAATTAATATTAAGTAAATTTTTTTAATATTAAAAGCTATAAATATTTAAAATATACGTTAAATATAATTTTATAAACAATAAATAATAATATAACATGCTACACAAGCCTATTTCCAACTTTCTGGCATTTTTGTACGAACATGATTAATAATTCTATCATAATATAAAAAATTAAGTAAATTTAATTAAATATATAATCGCTAAATATTTTTAGCGCATTTTAATAAATGCGCGTATTATATTTAATATTACCTTATAAGCTATATTATTATATACGCGATATATTTGCTTTGTTAAAACGTTTATTTGTTTAAATGTTTTGCGATATTTATTTATTAATAGTATATTTAGTTATAAAATTTTGTCTTTTTTATATAGTAAATAATTTTTTATTTTAAATATATTTGTTTTTTATATAACGACATTAGCTAAATATTTAATTTATTTTTTATAAGATAGTAATTTAGTTTTCGAATAATATAATTTTATATACAAATAACGTTTAATAAGCTATTGTAATATTATATAATTATATTTTCGATATATTTATTTATCGATTATATATTAGCTACAATATAAAAAGTTTTCGATTAATGAAAAAATAAAAGTTTATGTGCTAATTTTAATAATTTAAAAAGTATTTTAATTAATAATTAAATTTTAAACCATAAAAATATATAGTTTAAAACGTATAATATTAATTTAATATTTTTAAAGTTTTTTTTTAAATATTTAATTTAGTGATTAAAGGTTTATACATTCGATAAAATGTTGGAAAAAAAAATTTTTTTTTATATAAATAACATATATTTACATCAAATCGTCGGTTTTTTTGCCGTACGCTTATTTTAATAAGCTATAATAATTAATATTAAAAAATTAAAACTTATATATTAAATAAACCGGTATATATAAAATCATAATATTATATTTTTACGTATAGTTTGGGTTTAGTAAAATCATAGCTTTTATAACCGTTAGAAATTAATCAACGGTAAAGATTTTTTATACGACTAGCTATATATTTATCGAAATGCCGAATTTAAGTTAAACTTTGTTTGTTATTTTTTTAGCCGTTTTTTATTATTATAATAATTTAATTGCCCGGTAATTTGCTATTTATATATTTAAACTAAGAATAAGTTTTTTCGCTAAAATAATATACGGCGAAATCGCGAAGTTATATAATTTAATATTTTAAAATATATTTAACTATTTGCGGTTATTTATATTATAAATTTTAATCGTTTACGTTAATTAAAAGTTATAACGATTATTTTAAACGGCGTTTTATTTATTATAAAACTAATTTTATTAAAATTATAAATACTATTTTTAACAATATTAAACTAAGCGATTATTAATTATATAAAGTTAAATTATTATTAATACGTATTAAGATTTTTATAAAAAACTTATTAATTATCGATTTTTTGATTAAAACGTGTTTAAAAAAATAGTTAGTATTATACGAAATTAAAAGTTTAGTTAAAACCGACCGTAGTTATATTACGTTTATATAAAAAAAATTGGCTATATTTTTAATATTATTTAACCGAAGTAAAAACAATTATCCTATTAAATTAATTATATATTATTTAATTATTTATTTATTTTTAATTCGGTTAATTTATATAATAATAAACGTATGTTTTATTATAAAATTAAACTAAGTTTGCTGTTTTTTAGCTTTTTTCAAAAAATATTATAGGTTTGCATTATACGATTAATAGTTAATTTTAGGTTACGTTTAAAAGCCTATAATATAAGTGGTATATTTTTTTTTATTTTAATCGTACGGTATTATTAGTGGTTAAAAAAATTGTAAATACTGTATGTTTATACGAAAGTGCTAGAAAGTTAGAAATAGGCTTGTGTTGGAAATAGGCTTATCTAGCACGTTAATAATTAATTGATTTATAAAAAATAGTTATAAATATAAATTAAATAATGCTAAATAAATAAATAATTATATTTAAAACTTTCATTTTTATATTTTTATTTTTTCATTGCTACTTTTTTTAGATTTTTTAGATTTTGGATTTTTTGAATTTAGTTTTTAAATCTTTTAAATCTATGTTACGGGATTAGGTTGCCCCTTGTCTTTTTTTTGCTTTTGTCCCTTCGCTAGGCTGCGCTTTAGGCGGCATAGTCTCTTTTTCTCGCTGTTAGTTCATAACATTACATAATGGCTTTTATTACATTAAAAAAGCTGGTTTTCTTTTTTTTTTCTGTAAATTTATTAAGGTTTTATAATTATAAGTTCAGTAAAAATATAGATTTAAAAGGAAAGAAAAGAGAAAAAAAAAAAAGATAACTAGTAAAATTAGCGGCCATTTTTCCTTATTTTACTAAGTAATGTTAAATGTACTAAGATAATAAAGGGAATACGCTAATGTAAAAAGAAAAAATAACGCTTTTTAAATGAAAATAAATATCAAATTACTAAAAGTAAATTTTAAATTTTTTTTGTCAAAAAGTTTTTTGCAAAGTTTAAATAACTAGTTAATTATATTATTAATGGCGTTATATTTAAATAAAAATAATCGATTAACTAAATTAATAGTATATTATACAATTAAAACTTTTTTAAGATTAAGTTAATTTAAACTTTGATAATTATATTTTAATAAATAATATAAAACCGTTCGTTTATTAAATTAAAATCGTATAAAATACTTTATATAATTTAATAACTCGTTAAAAAATAAACAAAAGTTATTTTTACGAATTTATAAAATAAACTATATATCCGCTTTTTTACAAAGTTTAGCAATTATTAGTAATAAAAAAATAAAAAATTTTATTATATATATATTAAAATCTAAAAAAAACTAGCTTATTTAATTAAATATTCTATTAAGTAGGAAATTCGTTAATTTATTATAAGAAAATCGGAAGTTTTTTAAAAAAAATTTGGCTAAAATCATTTAAAATTTAAAAAACTTTACCAAAATAAATTAAAAAATTAATCAGTTAGTATTTTTAAAATTCCTTTAATTATTATTTGCATTTAATTTAAAGTTTTAATTAAAATTAAAATACTTAAGTTTTAATTAAATGTTTAAAATTTTCATCTTATTTTTTATAAATTAATCTAATACACCATTTTTTAAAAAACAAAATTAATTACACTTTATTTTTAAAAACTTTCTATAATTTCATATAAAAGATTATTTTTTTAATTTTATTTATGTATAATTATTATTTAGATTGAAATATGAAAATTTAGCTGATTTTGCGGCGCAAAAAAAAGTTCCCGTTTTCTTTAAAACCCACTGTAGCTGCATTTGTTGGCTAGAAGTGTTGGCTGGAAGTGTTGGCTGCAAGTGTTAGCTGCAAGTGTTGATAGGTGCAGGGTGGCTGCGCAGCTGTTCCAGACCGAAAAGTGTCAGATTGAAGGCATCTAATAGGAACCTGTGAAGGTGTGCTGAAAAGCTAAAAATTGGCTGTGATTGTGGCGCTCTTTTAAGTGGCTCGGGCCACCGCAGCTAAGGAGCTCCACCGCACACACTGCCTTGTAAACCTCTGCAAAATAGCTATTTAGTACACTGAAGAAATACATAAATGAACCACTAAGTCTGACAAAACGGCCTCAAGAGTGCCTACATAGCAACTATTAAAAATCATTCCTAGTACTGGTGTACCCCCTTGTAAAGGTGACTGTAGGCCAATATACAGCGTAAACTAGGCCCTTTATATAGCTTAAGCGGTAAATGCTTTTATAAAGTTAAAGACATAGCTAATTTATACAGCTAGCCAAAATTTAAACATTTATATTTAACCACAAAGGCAAAAAGTTATACTAAAACAGGTGTAGTTTTATGACCTTTACTAGTAAAAGTGACTTTTATACTAGTTCTTTTACTGGGCGTAATTTAAGTAAAGGGGTGGATTCGAAGTTGACTTAAACGTTTTAGGTTGGCACACGATTTTAAGGGTTAAATGTGTACTGCATAAATTAAAGCTAGTCGTCATATCACCTTTACATGTGGCAACATAAAGTCCCCTTAAATGGACTTAGGCCTAGACTAATCCCGCGTCGAAACATACATGGGTATGCATGCGCCCCAAGGCTGAGTATAGGTGTGCCTTTAATACAGACCCTCTATAATGTCTATTCACATAAGTAGTAATACGTCAATTCTAAGGATCTGTATTAGTTTATATTCTCCAAAAGAACGCTAACTAGATCAACGGCTAGATGCTTGGTATTTATGCTTAATGATGGCTTCATTAAGGTCCTTTCATAAGGAATCCTTCCAATAGGCCTTTTTTACAAGGAATCGGCCCCTTTCATCGGGATCCACATTTGTATGTACCTGTGCGGCTAGCCCCTCTTCCCACCGGCCGGCAAACATCCATGAACTGCATTTGAGGATTTCGTTCGTCTCTGCGTCGTACCATGAACAAATCAGCCTGCATGGGAAGCATTGTGTTGAGCGCCTACCTAGTACAACATGTCTCATTGATTACAGCATGGTATCAGTCCGATGCGTGAAAGCCATCTGCCCCCCACACCACCCCAGCTGTGCTCGATATGAGATATCATTTACATCCCTAGGATTACACGCTTAATTATCAGCACATGTACTCTGTAAAGAGACCGACTTTGTCTGATTCTACGTTTCTGTCACAAAAATTTTGGTTGAAACCACCGAACTCAACGATGAGAATATGGTGTGGAGGGTAGTTGTGCTACCGTTGCAAATCAGCTGGGCTTGCACTTTGTGCATGTGCTGTTTCTGATACTAGTCCTGATTCTACTCTTCCTAAGATGCACGAGGGGATATTTAGCTGATCCTTCAAGCTTACATGCATGTTGTACTTTTGCTTGCATGCTGCTTCTATTCTTATTCCTTATTAGTAGTAGATAGCGCTGTTCCGTCTTAATACGCAAGCCACCTGCACCTAAACTTCTGCGCAAGTGTCGAGGGTGAGTATTTATCAACCGATGAAAGTGCGCTGAAACCATCAACATTTCGCACTATGCGAATTTTCTGAATTTAGAAAGATCCGCGAGCTAAAATCAACGAAATTGAAAGACCCAGTTCTTTCATCTGGCTATTACGAAAGAACACTCGACTCGCCATGTTCGGAACTTTACACTGCAACCGCCAAACCAATGATGTGGAATTTGTCCAAAGGCCAGACGGATTTTCAAAACCAGAGAAACACTTGGCGTGTGACCGATGTAGAGCAAAAAAGGTACTGTCCTGCAAATCTTAAAATTGTGATTGATTGAGGCGAACACATTTATTCTGATACATATAAGCATAGGTGAAATGCATAAACCAGGAAAAAGGCTGTAGTCGGTGTGAAAGTCTGGGAAAGACGTGCACCTTTCGTCTCAATGAGCAGAAACGCCCACTCAAGAGACGACAGACAACTACCGGAATTGAGCAGCGAGAGTCCTGGCCAAACTTTTCGATCCAATCGTCCTCTTCACTGTATTCATGGAGTTCTAAGGACGGAGGAGAGGTTGAAGGGAATGGGCCAGGCACAACGTCGCAAGCCTTTCCTTCTCTGGGCGGAGATAAACTGATACCAGAACACGATTTGCGTTCGGAACTGGTGAAAGACAAGGATTCCAACTTCATACCTCAGTTCAATATGTCTCTTTTCAATACTTTCCCTGAGCAAATACTTGATTATAACGAACAGACTTCTCCCGTTCCCTCCTCGCCTAGGGCATTATGTCCCATCGCTCTACCTGGCACAAACGCTGAACCTATTTGGTCGACAGTATATGGGACACCCTCCCAAATCCCAACTCCATCATTGAGTTCAATAGATGAGCTACCGCACCCTCTTCAACCGATCAGACAACATCTCGATGCTAGGATGTTCCTCTGCGAAACCGAGCCTAATACCACATTAACATCCAAAGATCCAACCACTCTGATCTCAAGCATGTTTTTGACTCAAGCGCCTGTTAAACAGTCGTGCCAGTGTCTAGCCTCGGTTGTTTTTGGCGTAGAGAGATGTGAAATTAGTTGCCATTCCGCTAGCCGTGCAGAACTAGATTCCATCGTCGCACGTCAGAAGGAGGCCATCAATTCCTGCCGTGCAATGCTCAAATGTGGCACTTGCATGGCAAAGAGAGAAAACATTACCTTGTGGATTTTCATGATTGAGAAGATTGTTGTGGTCTGTGGGCAGATTGCCAGATTGTACCGCATGACAAATCACGATAAACCGGCCGGCTCGGACACGTTGTTTGTCTGTTTGTCTACTGATGAGGACTCGCATCGTTCCCATATTAGAGATCCAGGTCTCATTGTGCCGTCGTCTTTCTCCTACCCATCTGCAGCCGAACCTGTGCGCTTAGGCTCTTGCTCAGGTTCAATTACGCCGACGCGAACAGGCGCATCACGGGACTGGCAAGAGCTTCTTTTCGGTGACTATGAGATTAGCTCTATTACGGAATGGAACCACGTGGTCGGCATTATCGTTCTTCTTCAGTTCAAGATAGTCATGGAAGTAATAGCAGACATGAAATGCGAAGCAGGCATAATCCTCGAGGAGACACAGAAGGTAAAGCTAGGGCAATCAGAAACACGGGTATGCGAGCTTGCGAAAGCAGTGCGATGCTTCCAGATGGAACAATAATGCCGCGGCACGTCGAGCAAGACAGAAAACGGGTCTTCACTGCTTCCATACTGCTAACTGGTGTGATACCTAATTCAGAACTAAACATTAAAAAAAAGGAAGAAAGTAGAAGAGAAACAAGAAAAATCTCAAAATACAAACAGATACCCGTCTATATGCTCTAATAGACAAAAGATTTTAAGTACGTTAAGCCTAAGATTAAAGATTTATTATGTAATCTATATACTGTATTTAATACCGGCATATAATATACTATAATATCATATATATTATATATATTATAAAAAGGTCATTATTTACTATATATAAATGTTTATAAAATTATAATGAAAACTTTATATTTAACGTATTAATTAATTAATTTAAATAGTTAATTAAGTTAAATAAGTATTTTAACGTTTAAATCTTTGAGTTTTTCAATAGCGTTTTATTTTAATAAGTTAATATATTATAATTTTTTATAATCAAAACTTAGGTTAACTTCGCATTTACCGCAATGTGAAAAAATCTGCATTATGTTATTTAAAAAGGTGTAAAATATTAATATATTCCTAACTTTTACACTTTATAATTAGTATAAAAGCAAAATGGATTTATTAATAAAATCTTTTTTTAATTCTTTATTATAAAAGCTAAAATAATAAACTTAAATTTATAAGCATTTTCAATAAATTCGATTTATTTTAAAAGAATAAGCTAATATTTTATTAAATAAATATATTAAGTTTTAAATAAAATAAAAAGAAAAATATATTAGTTATAAAAGGAATTACAAAAACACTATTTAAAAACATTTAAATAAATATTATAAACACTTTTATAAAATAATAAACATTATTATAAATATAATATTTTAAAAAATTTATAGTTTTATATTTTACTATTATATTAAAGTATAATATAATTTTATAAAGCGGTATATTTTTATATAGATTTATAAATAATTATTACGCTAAAAACGATTTTTTTAATAAAATTAAATAATTATATATTAATATTTATATATTAAATTTTTAGGTTTATTAATATATAAGTTTAAAATTTAGGTAAAAAAATTTTTAGAAAATCATTTTATTTTATTGGTAAAAAAAAAAACGTTAAATATATCTTTTAAAAACATATATTTTTTAAAATTGTCTTCATGTTTTAAAATTCTTTCCAATACTTTAAAATATATTACATTTTCTTACTATTTAAAATCCTTTTTTATAAGCTATATTTTATCACTTTATTTTTATTAATTATTAAGACTTTTTTATCGATTAATTTAAAAAACTTATTATTATAATCTTTTAAAGCAAAAGAACTTTAAGTAAAGTTATTATTATTTAGTAAAGTGGTTAACTTATTATTAAGGTTTTCTACTTTATTATTTAATAAAATAGTTAATTTATTATTAAATATAGTATTATTGGTATAAAGGTTAGTAAAATCGTTTTTATAACTAAATAAACCTCTTAACATTTTAAAAAATAATAGTAAAAATTAAATATAATATAAAGTAAAAATTGATTTAGTTAAAAAGAAAAAAAACAAAGATTAACGTTAAAAAGCGTTATATTTATATTTTAATTTATTTTTCCAATAATTTTTAATATTTTATTATAATAAAGCTTTATTAAGTAAAGAGAATAATAAAATGGAATTTTATATTAATTTATAAGCTTAAATTTAATAAAAACAGTAAAAAGTATCAAAATTAATAAAATCTATGCTTTATAAAGATAAATTAAATTAAAATAATACAAAGTAATAGAAATTTTTGATTTATAAGCATACATTAATTGAAAACATGATATTTATTTAATTTATAATCTCAAATTTATATAAGAATTAATGAAAATTAATGAGAATTTACATAAATTTATGATTTATAAGCTTAAGGTTTTTTAACAAACTAAACAGCTTTTTTAATAATAAATAATATATATTAATATATTATTAAAAGCCTTTTTTATATACTAATGCAACTGATTTTTTAAGCTATTAAAAAGATTTTTAAAAAAAACTCTTTATATAGCTATATATTTATACTACTAGCTATATAGCCTTATATAAGCGTAGCATTTTTAATTTTCAATAAATAGAATAATTAATAAAAGAATTCTTATATAAGCACTTAAAATTTCTTATATAAGCACCTTTTAGCTTAAAATGGTTTATAACAGCTGCGAAAGTAACTTTTAGCTTTTGCTAATTAAACTTTTAAATATTTGCTTGGTAAATTTGCTGTAAACTTTTTAAAATTTTGTTATAATTTTACTACGCAGCTGTTTTATACCTTTTTAAAAAATTTAACTAATATTTAGTTAATAGCTTTTAGCTAAACTTTTAAAGAATATTTTTATTAATAATTTCACTCACTTTTTTTTATTATAATAAATTTTAAAAAACGATGCTGCCTATTTTAAATTTATTTTAAAATAGCTTTAATAGCCGTTTGTTACTGCTTAATAGATAAATTTTATACAACCTTTTCTAAAGATTTGTCGTAATGTCATGTGCTGGCGTGATGTATGCGATGTACACCACTCGGAAGCATATGTACGTACGGAAGCCCTGAGTATCCCAGAACGGGATACTGCTGGATCTTTTGGTCTATTGGCCGAGTGGTTAACAAGGCTGCTACTCGTGACAATTGTATCCCGTTCTACCGGTCTACTAAAATGACGAGCGAAAAGCCGTCGGTTCGACCCCGGGTCGTGTTAGTTTTATACCCGTGTAAGCGTCGACTTCGGCTTTAGGTGATTTCTAGACTCGTAACGTCATTTTTTCGTTAAAACTAACAAGCAAACTTACTTAAGCTATGCACGCGAAATATAGGGCAGCGATTGCCACTCGAAATTAAGTTTAGCTTAAGGGTCTTAACGTACGGCTATTTTTAGGCTAACTAGCACTTTTTTATAGCGATTCGGGGACGAATCGCTATAAACGGAGGAATAGTTGTTATATGCTGGCGTAATATATGCAATATACACCACTCGGAAGCATATATACGTACAAAAGCCCTAAGTATCCCAAAACGAAATACTGCTAAATCTTTTGGTTTATTAGCCGAGTGGTTAACAAGGCTGCTACTCGTAACACGTAAATAATAGCTTTTTTATTGCCTGTTCCTAAGTTTATAACTATTACGATAAAAAGCTAATAACTTAAACTATTATATATTATTAAAATATTAAAAAATATAGTTAACCGTAGCGCACAGCAAATTAATATATGTGAAGTTAATAATACTTAGTAAAGCTAAATAATTGTTTCACTTAATATATATTAATAATAAATGTTTAAACTTTTATTTAGTTATTAAAACAATAATTATAATAATATTATTTAAAATAGGCTTTAAACTATTTATCGCCGATTTAATAAAATATACAAAACTTCAAGTCACGGTATAACGATTATAAATATACAACTATAAATAGTTTAACTTCGTTATGCTATAATTTTTATAAGTCTTTAATAAAACGAGCAAATATATATAATAAACTAATTTAAATTTAACGTTATTGTTTTAATAAATATACGGTTATTTAAGCGTTTATTAAAAAATTTCGCCACACTAGTATTTGCTATATTATTATCTAACAAAATAATTAATTTAACTGCGTTAAAGCTATTTTCAGACTTATTTATAATACGAAAAAATGTAAATAAAGTTTGTTAAAACCATTTTAATAAATAATACGTATAAAATTAACAAATATAAAATGCCGTTTATAAATCTTATTAAATATATTTATACTAAGGTAAAAAGTGTTTTTAATATAGTTTTTAACATTTATTTTAATAAAACAGGTACTTAATATAAATAAGGTCTTAAAAACATCATAAATTTTAATGTTGTTTTTAGCAAAGCTTAATAATGATTTAGCAAAGCTTAATAATGATTTAGCAAAGCTTAATAATGATTTAGCCGAGAATAATAATAGTAAATTAAATAATGGCAATAGCTTTAATTTAAAAATTTAAACTAAATAATTATAATTAACTAACTAAACTAATTATTTTATTATTAAAAGTTAAAATATTTTATTAGCTATTATTTCTTATACGTATATTAATATATTAATTTGCTAAATATTTATAGTTAATTTACAATTAAAAAATCTTTTATAACAATATAAACTCGGCTATTTGTAAAATTCGCTATTAAGTAAAAGCAGCTTATTAAATATTTTTAACATATTTATTTGCTTATTTAATAACATGGTGACTTATAAGCAAAAAGTGTATATATTATGAAAGATGATAATCTCGCTATCTAGTTATGCGGTGTTCTGTCCTTTTATAAGGCTGTTGGTTAAGGCCTCACACCCTAGGCCATTGTGACCACACAATGACTATTGTACATAATGGCTATTAAGCCACGTGGTTGCTATTTAGGCTAGCTATGCCCGCGCGCATTGTTTAGCATTAGTAAACTAATTAATATTGCTATACTTTAACCAATTTATTAATAGCGGTAAATTTTATTTTACGGTTTAAATTAAGCTATATATATATAATATTATAATAATATAAGTTAGTTTATGTTTTTTAAATAATTTAAAAATTTTAATTAACCTTTAAATGTTTATAAATTAAAACATTAAATATATAAAATGTCGACTTTTTTTAATATATAAGTTTTAATATAGCTTAAAATTATTTATTATTATTAATTTAATAACTATATATTACTTGCACTTATAAAAAGCTTAAAAATAACGTTGTTACTTTTTAAAAAGATTTTGCAAATTAAAAAATATACGACTTATTATCGCCACGTATTTAGTACTAACCTTTATTGTATACTATTTTAATAAAAGGGTGCTACGTTTAAAAATGTAGGATATGAGGGCTTTAAAAAAAGCTAACGTGGTAGCACTTGTAACAACACTTGGAAGACCATTCGCGAACTCGCGGCAGACCTTACGGCGCTTTAATAGCACAAGCCGTAGCCAAGGCGCCGTTAGCATGGCTCCCGAAAAGTCTACAATGGCGGCTGTAACTCCACTTATTGCCTAATAATAGCAATTGGAACAAGAAAACGGCTAATAGCGTTAAATGCTATAATTTAACGCGAATAAAAGGTTAAAAAGGTGTTAAATAAATAGATATATTAAAACAAGCAGTGAAAAGCAATAAGCCTTGTTTTTTAACCTAAATAAAGGCCTAGAAATAAATAGTATTTTCGTTAATAAACTTATATTTATTAAAAAAGCGGCTAATGTGCTAAAACAGGTTTAAAACGTTTAAAACAACTCGAAAAGCTATTTAACGGCATGTAAGTGTTATAAGCTAGTTAAAGTATACTCGTCACTAGTTGTTAAAAATCTGGCGGCTGTTAAAAAATTTAACGGACCGTTTCGCGCCGAAGGGTGCTTATATAATAATTTTCATTAATAAATTATTTATTTATTTATTTATTTATTTATTTATTTATTTATTTATTTATTTATTTATTTATTTATTTATTTATTTATTTATTTATTTATTTATT